>JBBYHH010490096.1:0-11180 GCA_038382905.1 Daphne laureola
TCGCCCTGGCCTCCTGGTTACTGCTGTAAGGTTTGTTTTAAGGTTTGGGTGATGGAAGAGAGAGATTTGGTTTAGGGCAGAGGTGTGGTGAGTTTACGGCTGGAAGTACGTGCAGGGAGAGGAAGAAGATTTAGGTCAGGAAACGAAGCTCTGATACCATGTAAACATTGTGTCTGGTATAAGTTGAGGGCTTGATAATTGTTTCAAGACCCTCTAAATACTTTATATATAAGAAGAATGCAGCAAACCCAGAAGCAATAGGAATCCTAATGGTAATAGGAATTCTAGAAGGAAAGTACAAACTCTAACACCTTTCAAAGTCAAGATTTGACAATGATGATGGGACAATGTTGGACAGTAATGCTTAGATATAACTAGTCGGTAAAAACTACATACTTTCACATATTCGTTTTCGGTCTCGATGTTTCTTTGGATGTTCAGAATTTGGGTGATTTTCTTGTGTAGGTCACGATTTTCTATTTGTGCTCTTCTTTCATCTTATATTTTTCCTTTTCAATAACTAGAAATAAGAAAGCTTCCATTTCTTCACTCAGTTTAATTGCAGATACTGCATTGCTGTTTAGTTTGGTGTACAGATAGTATTTTACCGTAACACTTTGTTTTGGTGATCTTCATTGATATTGGATTAATGATTTATAATTTAAGGCAGTAGGTTATCACAATGCTGGTACAGTGGAGTTTATATTTGACACTGCATCAGGCCAATTTTATTTTATGGAAATGAATACCCGACTTCAGGTTTGCAATGTTCTAACTTCTTGCCATACAAATTAATGCTCCCTCCGTCCTAGAAAATAGATACATTTGTTTTTGTTGTTTTAAAGTATTTAATCTATGATCTTATTTCTTGTATGTTTAGACATTTAAAGTTAAATAATTCATATGCATATCATAATTTGAAGTATAAATTTTCTAAATATAAGTATTTTTTAAGAATTTTTTTCATTGTAAATATTTGAGTCAAACATTGAACCTTGAAACATAAAAGTCAAACGTAACATTTTTTTAGTACGGAGGGAGTATAATTTACCAGTTTTTTACTGAAAAGCATGCTCATTTGTTTCGTAGGTTGAACATCCAGTTACAGAGATGATTGTTGATCAAGATCTTGTGGAGTGGCAAATTCGGGTTGCCAATGGGGAGACTCTTCCCTTTAGTCAGGCAGAAATTCCCTTATCAGGTGAAGCCTTTTCCCAGACAGAGGCGGAGCCATCTTTGCGATCTTGTCATCAGATTGTGCTCAACTATACCGTCTCATCTTCATTTCTAACTACAGTTATTAACTTGTTAAGTTTGATACTAGAGGGGTATGGAGGTTTTCTTCTCCCGTGAACAATTATTGCTCTCTAATTTTCTTATGCACAATTTTTTTTTTCCTCATTCTTATATTTTTTATCTATACCGTGAGAAAACTCTTTAATTGACAATGCTACAGAAGTTTCTACGCCATCTTCCCTTGTTAATGGTCTTTTATATACTTTTCATGTGTACAAACTCACGGGAGTACATAAATTGGATTAGAAGCTTAATTGGTTGTTTTTTTACAGGCCATGCTTTTGAAGCTCGGATATATGCTGAAAATGTGTCAAAAGGATTTCTGCCTGCCACTGGAACTCTGCACCATTACCATCCAGTACCCATTTCACCTGCAGGTTCCACGAACTGCCCAATTTATATAAGTGTATCAGAAGTAATGAACTGTTATGGTCTTTACACATGGTATACTAACAACATTTTAGGTGCAGATTAAGTTTCTCTGATTTCTGTCGCATATACCATCTTGATATTTGGATGATGTTGTAGTCTCCCATCACATATAATAAAATGGAAATACATGTTACCAATTATGATTAGGTTGTTGGTGGGTAATTTCACATGTGCAGTATTCTTGCATAAAAGTTCTCAAGTTCACATTTCTCACATTGCAATTGCGCATTCCAACAGTACGCGTAGAAACGGGTGTTCAACAAGGTGACACTGTGAGCATGCATTATGATCCTATGATAGCAAAGCTTGTAGTCTGGGGAGAAAACAGAGCAGCTGCTCTTGTCAAATTGAAGGATTGCTTGTCGAAGTTTCAGGTTTATTTACTGCACAAGATTTGGTAACTTTTTGTTTAACAGCGCACTTCCATGAAAGGATTTTAATTATGTTATGGGTGAATATTTTGCCGGTAAATAGGTCTATTCTGACGCTTTTAAACAATTAAGTGTCTTTGATTGTATCTTTTGTTTTTAGAGGTATTGCTAGTGACAGTGTCACGCATTTGATTAAATAATTAAGTTAGCTGAAATCACATGAATGCTCTTTAATCACATGAATGTTCTTTATGCTTTTATACACCTTCATTTGCTGGGTTCTGTCTTGAAGTCTGTGGCTTTTGGTTAGTAACTCTGTTTCAGCTTATCTGCCAGAGCTTATCTGCAAGACGTCTAGGTGGAGAAGTCTTTATATCTGATACAATTGTTGTTTTCCAAACCACATTGTTCTTATACTCCATTAAAGATTGTTTCTATCTGTTAGCTATTTTAACACAACTGGCGCTTGGTAAACCAAATTTCAAGCTTCATACTTCCCTTTCTTTTTGCTAGGTAGCAGGGGTGCCAACTAATATAAGTTTCCTTCAGAAACTGGCCAATCACAGGGAATTTGAAGAGGGCAATGTAGAAACTCACTTTATTGAGCACTATAAGGATGATCTGTTTTCTTATCGTATTGATAAAGCAATTTACAATGCCCGTGCTAAACTTGCTGCTAAGCTGGTAGCTGCATGTCTTTGTGAAAATGAGCAGTTTACTTTGAAACAAAATCTTCATGGTAAGACCAGGCTGGTCAGCAGGGTTTCTCTGGGTTGTATACTAATTGCCACCCACTACTCTGGCTATTCTTAGAAATTACGCTTTGTTATCTTTCCAGGTGGTCAAAGCTTATTCTCTATATGGTATGCTCATCCTCCTTTCAGAGTCCACCATTGTGCTAGTTACAAAATGGAACTTGAGTGGGAAGATGAGTCTGATAGCAGTTGCTCAAAACCCCTCATGCTCTGCTTATCTTGTCAGCCAGAAGGGGACTATCTAATTGAGGTGCTACCAATTGAACTCCGTGGTGCATGAAAACCAATGTGGCATTAGTAGTTCTTCTCTATGTCATCGTTTACCTTTCTCATTCTCACAGCATTCACAATTTGATCCCAGCTGCCATTGGTTTTTCAATGTTGTTGAAGATTATTGTACCTGCCTATGCAGATGTTAGGTGATAGCAACTCTGCACTGGAAGTCAAAGCAAAAGCTTTAGGAAACAATGAATTTAGAGTTGAAGCTGATGGTTTAAGCATGCATGTTAGTTTGGCTATTTATAGCCAGGTCAGTACCTTCTTACCCTTGCTTGTGAATTGTTGGCACTTGGACTTTTTCTACTCTTCTTGTCAGTTTTTTTTCCTGTATTGGTGGCATTTCTATCTTAAATGAGGGAAAAGGTTGGAAGTTCTTCTAAAATATTTTAGAATGTGGGCAGTCATATTTCTCACACATTCTAGTATATGTGTTAATTTTAGATTTTCTAACTGGGTTCAGGGTCAAACTAAGCACATTCACATATGGCACGCAAACCACCACCATCATTTCAAACAGAGAGTGGGCCTCGAGTTGTCAAATGATGATGAAATACAGCATAAAGCCGCTTTTGAGAATGCAAGCTATTCTCCGGGGTCTGTTTTGGCACCAATGGCTGGTTTGGTAGTTAAGGTACTGGTGAAGGAAGGATCAAAGGTGGAAGAGGGCCAATCTATATTGGTCCTAGAAGCAATGAAAATGGAGGTTGGTAGCAGTATTTGTTGTTTATTTATGTTCTCTTCAGTTTGTAGTTTAACAAGAGATGTTTTTGTGTGGCAGCATGTGGTTAAGGCACCATCTTCTGGGGATGTGCATGGACTGCAAGTTGCTGCAGGTCAGCAGGTTTCAGATGGAAGCCTTCTCTTCAGTGTCAAGGTTCGTATCTTTTAAGTTGGATTTCAACTTTACAAATGGTGGTTTTGGTTCATCTGAAAATGATCCCACCAGACAGTATCAGTGTGTTATTAATAATTACTGTTTTATCAGGCGAATGTTCCTCTAAATTTGAGGCTGGAAGGATAACATAATTAACTTGTTGCAGGAAACGTTTCCTCTCTAACTTGACAATTAAGGCTCACCTGTGATACTGTTTCAGCTGCCTGATTCTCATGCATATCCGTAGGAAGCAAAGGAACATTTTCAACACAACAATGTTTTTGCATTAGATGAAGTTGATTTAAGATGAATGTAACATCTTCAAATTTTTATGTCGATCACCTATTTGTCTGTGACTTTATTGTGCAAATTCTTTTGGAATAGCAACTCAACTACTTTAAAATGTTGGCATTGCTTATAAAAATAAAAATAAAAATAAAACGTTGACATTGTAATTCTGGTAGTTTCAGTGGTCACTGACTCACCTGCGCCCCCTCCCCTTTCTCTCTCTATATATGGATGTATGATTCTTCAATTGATGAAACTTTTTCTCCTGGCAGGAGTAAGAACAGTTTGATTTTCTACAGCCAAATCTTTCGCAAGTACATGGCTGCCATAGTGGACAACTTCAGATGGTAACTTGAGTGACCTGAAATGTTTACGTGGTAAGAGAATCAATTCATATTTGATGCATTTTCTTTCTTGGCAAATAAGAGGAAGGAGGTGGTAGTGGATGCCAAGTAATATGAAAACTCTCTTGTAAACTAAATGTATATTGTCAGTAATACAAGGAATGAAGTTGTGTTGGGTCTGCATGCATCTCACATGCCATCCAGAGCTTTCACTGGGAAGGCAATACATTTCTGTAAGCAAACATACTTCCAACCAATCCTGAAATGCATGCATTTGCAGCTAGAACTTGCATCAATATGATAAAAGGCCAAAATCACAGGTCTGTGGTGTAACTGGCGCCACTGGTTGGTTATGCTCCATGCTGTTTAGGTGAATATCCAATTGCAATTGGTTTTTATCATGTGAAGTTAAATGATCATATATTTCTCATAATTTACAATCTAATTTTTTTAGATGTATTTTTTTTTCTTTACTATTTATCTTAATAAAATTCTGTGTCAAAACATAACAATCTTTCTGTGAGACTGATGAAGGAATACTTTGGAGTCGGATAAAATTACATACTACTAGTTCATGAATGTCACTAATCCTTCAGGTCAGAATTGCAATGATTCGTCTTTGGTGTTTTAGTTGCACCAAAACTGTGGGGTATCCTTGTTTTTTCTTCTTCTTCTTTTTTAATAATACTTTGAATAAACTAAAAAGGAAGTCGCTCTATAAGTCTACACGTTTGATTATGTATTTTGGACCCATGGAAGTTGACTAAAGAGGTTCTTGAACAAACTAGTTTGCTTGGGCCTACATCTTTATGGTAAGTGGAGCCGTGGAGGCAACTTGGATGCTAGTTCAGTTCTATTGGCATGATCGATATTCTATGCGTAGAAGGTACATGAGAGTACATTACTTTTAGTTTTATCATTTCGTTCTTGTTTAACTCATCAAGGCTCTGCGTACATTGGTCATTCCTTTTTTAAAGAGGGAAATGGTCCATATTCAACGAAATCATAATACAAACCCAAATTAGTAGAGTAGCACCACCACAGAGAGAATGAACAGCTAGCCTCACGCATGAAGTCTGGAAAGGAAAAAAAAAAGAAGAAGAAGAAGAAAGCAACTAAGTAGAAGTGCAAAAAACGAAAGAGCAACTAACAGTATAGAAAAGATAAACATCTATACGGTTAAAACATTGGGTCTGAGATGTTGAGTAGAAAGTGTGAGAGGGGACCTAAGGAATGTCGACTCCCACATGACCTTCACCTGACGACCAGAGGCTAACACGCCCTGGTGAAAAAATTAGCATATCTGGCACCGCAATCGACCATCGGAGGTGATTGTGTGACTACCAACCACCGGAGAAGAGGCATGACAAGCATGGACTAGATGACCAAACCGCCATAGGAAGGTCTGATCGAACGAAACGATCAACACCGACAAGCATGAAACCCTAAGTGCGCCGCGTTGCAGCAAGGACATCTCAAGTTTTAAAAGTTATTACATTTGTCATTCTTTTGATCATCGTTGCTTTAATTATGCATTTTTATCCTAATTCATTTTCCTGTAATAGGGGGTTTCAAACATCAATTTTTTTTTATGGGTGATTCACTGGATTTGTAAGTAATTCACAAGTTAGTGGAAAATGAGATTTCAGGTTTGAGGTTCCTTATTGTTCTAGAAAAGTTAGTAAACCAAATCATATCTCCGGTGCAATGGTCAAACCAAATCCAAACAGAAATAGAGGATCATAAATCTCATCTCCGATGTTCATGGACAGCTGATTCACCGTCTTGAACCACGTTCGTGACAATTTTCCGGTGAACCCATAATCACCGTACATCACATTCGCTACCAACATGTCGACCTGGGCTAAATACAGTTGCATCACCAATGGTCGGCCGGAGACCAGAACCACCACACACTTCATCGACAAGCACACGTTCACGATCACCGTCGGTCCCTACCGTGTGGTTGTTCCCGGACTCGCCCTGCCACGTCATGGTCCTTCTGCCGCACTGGTTGTCGAGATTGTTGGCGTGGTTGCCAGCGACGGTGGATCGGTTCGGTTGTACGACTTATAAATTGACGAGAGTGGCGGAGATGTTCTACTAGAAGATGTCGGCGAGGCTTCGACGGACCTTCTCGATTGGGAAGGCTGTGGATCCCTAGATCTTGAGCGGTGAAGAGGAATTAGGCGAGTTTAAAGGATGGAGGATCTCGCCTAATTCACCGTGAATTAGGCGAATTCACTTCTCCGTGAATTAGGCGAGGTCCGGAATTTGTGTAGGTGAAAAACTGAAAAACTCACTAGTGAAAAAGATGTGAAAAACTGAAAAATTCACCTAAAAATGCTAATGTTTGAAACCCCCTAATAAAACCACAACAGTGTACAATATTTCATATCGTGAAAGATGTCGCCAAAATTTCTTGCAATTTGGCCGGTTTTTTACAACATGATGATTAAGTAAATAAAATACTGGCTCACAATTTTATAAATACATAGAATCTTAATGGATCTGTACATTTTGTCCACCACCGTCTTTTTGCACTAGCATTTTTCTCCCCTACCGTTTGAAATTAAACTGGAACTTTGACAAGGCCACGAGGGTGGGTGCTTTATACAGCTTCCGGGTACGACTTGTTGGTTGATTCTTCCAGGGCCATTAATCATGTTGGTTCGTAAGTTGCTTACACCAATTATTTTAATTCCTGATATTTTACGGAAGGACCCAGAAGAGATATTTCTGGACCTTTTTATTGATTAGTAATCAATACAAAAGCCAGAAGAAGAAGAAGGAAAAAAAAAAAAACGAAAAAAGAAAGTTGTACTTTGACGGACGGCATCTACGGACCTGTACCCTAATTCAAAGCCACATGTCAAAGGAAAGGAAAACGGTACGAAGGCCCAAATAGTAAGCCATAAATCTGACTTTTGAGGTTACCATCCGCCCTCAGTTTTGACCCATAGGATGTGCTTCAATTTTTAATTTAGTAAATATCTATTTATCATATATATGTGATATTTTATATATTATGAAAATGTCAAATTTATTCTTCTAATAAATATTTAAGAATGATATTTTAATTTTTAATTTGTTAGATTAATTAATTGAGTTAGTTAACCAGTAGTATATTTCGATAGGTGTTTTTTCACATATATGATAAATGTACGGACTTTTTAATTTATTCATATCCATGTCATTTCACTTTTTCTAGTTCTCTAAAAAAAATTATATATTTTTATTTCATTATAAAAAACTATAAATAATTAATCAAACGGAAAGAAAACAAAAAGACGAAGAAAAAGAGATTCATATGTCATATTTTAATGTCTTTTCCGAAATCTGTTCAGGTGTCGACATGATTTTTTACAATTCATTTGAATTAAGTACGAAACTGTTATTGGGATCACAAAACTGATTTTGAGATCATTATATTTTATTACGGGGATCATGAAATACAAGTAGAATAAAACTCTTGTTATGATATCACTATTTTTCTACAACAGGATCACTACTTTTCCATCATAGAATCACGATTATCACAGGTTCACAACTCTTCTAAATTATTTTTTTGTGATGAATGATTAAATTTCATACAATGGATCACCGATTTCTCTCCTAAATCATAAACTTTTTATAACTGATCATTAATTTTCTAAATGTGATCATTAAATAGAGATAAGGGAAAAGTTTAAGTGCTTGATAGCGAAGAAAACAAGAAATAGGATAATCTCCCCCGCGAAGCTGCAACTTTTTCATTAGAATAAAAAATTCTCCCTCCAAAGTGGAGGAAGGAAAATCAAACAGAAGTAACCAAGGAATAAAATAAAATAAAAACATGAACTAAAACTAAATGCTATTGGAAATAGCAGAGTCCACGATGAAGCAAAGAGGTAAGTTAGTTCCTAGATAAACAGTGCAAGACAAAGCAGATTGGAACTAGCTATTTGAATAGCTATTTAGTTGATTTTATTAAAGAAAGAGTGAGATACAAAATGAGAACAAAAATTGCAGTAAGTTTCACATATGAGTTGATGATTGAATGTTGAGCTACTAGCTGAAGATAAACATCAAGACCTCACTTAACAAAACAACAGAGCCGTCCTGTAGGGGAAAAAACACATAGTGATTGCAAAACTTGGAAGAAAACAACCAAAAGAAAAATTTGAAATTTTGGCAGTTAAATAATTTGTAGGAAAATATAACTAGGAATGAAAAAAACCATTTATAATTTACATATAAATTACTTGATTTTTTATATCAATTTTTAAAAGAAAATTTATAGATAATGAAACGTTAAAAATAAACATGTTAACGGCCGGCCAGTGTGGTTCCCTATTGAGGAAAGTGTGGGTCAATGATCGGCCCCTCCTGGGCTTCTCTTAATAATGAGAGCCGAGGGTCGTTGGTGCTATCAGTTGAAGATGTATGATCTCTGGGTGCAAGTGCAACTCGTGGCCCCCACTGGAACTGAGCTTTGTGATATGTTGGCCCTCTTTCCGGAAGAGAGTTGCACTGGTGGCGTGGACGATGCATGATTTTCTAAACTGGAAAGGTTGAGTCTGGACTTGTGCTGCATGGAGCCATGAGATTCTGGCTTTCGCGTTGACTGGGAATCGGGCTCTTCTGGTCAACTTGTGGGTGTTCATTTATAGGAGCTTAGGATTTTCTCTCTTTTGAGGAGCGTTGTAGTTCTTTGGGTTCTGCTGGTTGGTGGTTTTTCGCAAGTTAAACCATTGCTATCAATGCAGTGTGTCGACGTTTGTTAGCTCCAAGTGAGCTTTGTTTTGTCACGTTCTTTATCGCGTATGTTGTGGAGTGGTACTGTGGGTCGGGTGACTCGGTCCCCCGCTTCTCCGACTTCTATCTCCTAGGACCTCATTTGAAGACTTGAAGAATTGTCTACTGTATTTTGGAAGAGTCGATTATCTTAATGACTTTTATATGCTTGCCAGTTTTTTTTTTTTTTTTTTTGATATGGAATGATTTCATTCATTTTAAGTGGCTAATGCCAATAAAAACCAAATAGGGGGAACACATCCCCAAACATGTCTACCACAACACTCTAAACCATAACGAGCAATATAATGTGCAATCTCGTTAATGGTGCGCATAATAAAAGCAACCGAATGAAAATAATACCTACGACCCCAGAAACTTAAGGCTAAAGAGGACAAAAGAAGCATAAAGAGTCTAAAACAAAAAACCATAAGTAATAATAGGATCACCAGATCGATAAAAGAAACGAGCCACTTTAAGATACGATATCCGAAGTGATGCCAATGAGTATAAGTCCTCTCCATCTGCCATATGACTTCATGTAAGTATCCCTCCGCAGCATCCGCGAGCCTGTTCGAGACATCCGTCCTCCTCCACTGTAGCCACACAAACTGTGCCTGAGAAAGTCTATTCCCTCCAAGGATACCCGGAGAGCACAAGTACTCCAATCACAACACCAACACATATAATATCAGAAACCAGAACCACACCTCCATCATTTGATGAAACCAAGTCCAGCAGAGATAGCGAATGAGTGAGGCGGACTTGTTGCCCCAATCATTCGCGCTCGTCCATCTCATGGCGTCGGGCAAGGAGTAGTATCGCTCCTTGCCAGTTTCTGCATTTTTTCCAATGCGACCATGTTGCGAGCCCCCGCACGGGCTCGACAGCAATCCCCTCCACCAACCATTCCATACTTCATACCACACCAGGGCACAAACCACATAAGTCGCACCACTAGAAAAAGTTCAAGAAAACAAGCACCCAAAATTAGTGTTTCCCCCAAGTCCAGTATCAGTCCCGCGTTCGAGATTCATGAGCACCAGCGGAGGCGAGCCCCAACCAATCAAGATCCATGAAGATTCAAACAAGCCGACCAAGATCTAGACCGCCAGGAAGCCCCACTCCCAAATTCGACTGTTTCATCTAAAGACCTACCGGAGTGAAGGAGACCCAGTCGTTGTGCCTTCGAGTCGGACCGCTTGAGCATCCGGCCGGAGATGGGATGGGCACGACGGCCTCGTGAAAAAAGCCAGACGGTGCCAACAGTAAGGCACCACTGGAGGGAACCCGACGAGATTGGGCTGGAGGCCATCCATACCACCGAGAGAAGCCACGACACAGCGTCAGAGTAAGGTTACGGCGCTGGCGGGCGGAGCAACAGAGGAGGGGGCCATAGAAGCTTCGATCGACGGTGTCGGGGGCATCGAAAGAGCCACCCAACCAAAATCCAGAGTCGCAAGAGCCACGGGACAATGCGGCCGCATCTGCAAGAGCCACGGGACAATGGGGCCGCATCGGGCCAGGAGGAGCCTGGACTCGGATCTGGCTACGACGAGGCAGAGCGGCCAGCTCAAGATCGAGGAAGACAAACCGGTGGTGACGTCGGTGGGGAGGATCGGCCTTCGCTCAGAAACGACGATCGGAGCGCCCAAGAAGTAGATTGGAGGTTTGATTGATGGCGTCTCCACTCGCAGTCTTCCATCTAGTGGGCAAGAAGGATGCGGGGTAAGGGCTGGAATAGATCCAGATAAGCCGATCGCCG
>JBBYHH010490207.1:0-11179 GCA_038382905.1 Daphne laureola
TTCTGATAAATTTACAAACCGACCACCGGGAAAATACATCAGAAAATGACATAATTCCGGGGTGGGTGTAACACTATACCCTCTTCTTGAGAGTATCCTTTGGAAATCAACCTTTCTGTGTTCCTTGTCACAACACCATTCTCATCAAGTTTGTTTCTGAACACCCATTGTCCCAATGATAGAATGATCTTTGGGTTTTGGAACCGACTCCCAGACATCATTCCTTCTGAACTGATTTAGCTCATCTTGCATGGCTATTATCCAGTTCTCATCAACTCGAGCATATTCAATGATTTTAGGCTCTATTTAGGATAAGAAAGCTTGAAAGCAGCATAGATTTCTTAAGAAAGTTCTAGTTAATATTCCCTTTGTAACATCATCTATTATGTTTTCTCTAGGATGGTTGGATCTTTGCTTGAACTTCGATGCTGATGTAGGTTCCTTTCATTCTACTTCACCTTGCCATTTCTCCTTATGTTGATCTGCTTTTGGTGAAGATTGTTCATTATAACCATGATATTCTTCTTTGTTCTCATCAACGCGTTGACTGGTATAGGTTTCAACGCTTTGTTTTGTTCTGTCTTCTTCTTTGTTTGTGATTCCTACATTATCTGAGAAGATATCTTTCTCTTCTATTTGAGGGTTAATCTCACTAAATATAATGTAAATGGATTCTTCAAGTTTTAGAGAGATTTTGTTGTAAACTCTTCAAGTTTTACTTCTGGATGAGTAACCCAAGAATATAGCTTCATCATTCTTGGCATCAAACTTTCCAACATTGTTCTTACCATTGTTGACTAAAAAACACTTATAGCGGAATAGGTGGAAGTAGGAGATGTCTGTTTCTTGCCCTTCCACAAATCATAAGGTGTTTTGTTCAGTTGGGATTTGATGGTGACTCTGTTGAGTAAATAGTAGGTTGTGTTTGTTGTTTCTGCCCAGAATTACTTTGGTAGCTTGTACTCGTTCAGCATTGCTCTCACAATTTTGACAATGGTCTTGTTCTTTATTTCTACAACCTCATTTTGTTGAGGTTTTCTTGCAACAGAGAAGTTATGAGTAATGCCAAGTGAATCACATAGAGTATTTAAATCAGAATTTTCAAACTCACCTCTATTGTCACTTCTGATAGCAACAATATTTTTACCTCTTTCATTTTGAACACTCTTTCAGAAGATGTTGAATTCCTTGTAGGTGTCACTCTTCTTGGATAAGAAGAATACCCAAGTGTATTTGGTGTAGTGATCAACTATCACCAGACATCATCTCTTCCCACCTATGCTTCTAGGATCAACAGGTCCAAACAGATCCATGTGAAGGAGTTCTAGAGTTCTTGATGTTGAAATCATATTCTTTACTTTGAAAGTTGACCTTTCTTGCTTTCCTTTGATGCAAACTTCACATTCTCTATGCTTGTCAAATCTAAGATTGGCAATCCACGGACTAGGCTCTTTTTGCCTAGCTTGGAGATGGTATGCATACTGGCATGTCCAAGTCTTTTGTGCCAAAGCTATGCTTCCTCTTTATTACGAGCAATAAGACATTTGAAGCTATAGGTAGACAATTCATCAAAGTCAACAGTGTAGACATTTCCACACCTTCTACCAATAAACAAAGTTTTATTTTAACCTTTATCAATTACATGACAGAGTTTTGGTTCAAAGATTACCTTGTAGCCAATATCACATAGTTGACTGATACTTATCAGATTATGCATTAGACCTTTAACTAACAACACATTATTGATGGTGTCTTTGTGCCAAAGCTATGCTTCATATTTGTTAGTAGCAATAAGACATTTGAAGCTATAGGTATATAATTCATCAAAGTCAATAGTGTAGACATTTCCACACCTTCTACCAACAAACAAAGTTTTATTTGAACCTTTATCAATTACATGATAGAGTTTTGGTTCAAAGATTACCTTGTAGCCGCTATCACATAGTTGACTGATACTTATCAGATTGTGCATTAGACCTTTCAACAACTTTACCTTTGTTGTTATCTCCAAAGGAAACTATACCACCTTCTTTAGGCATAAGCTAAAGAAATTTGTGTTTATCTCCTATCATATGTCTTGAGCATCCACTGTAAAGATACCAAGTCTCATTCCTTGTTACCTATCAACACGTTGATAATCTCAACTCACCTTTGGAACCAACTTCTTGGTTCCAAACTTGTTAGTAGCAGTTTTACTGACCCAAATCTGCTTCAAACCAGATATAACATTTCTATTTCTAAATAAACCTGGTTTGAATGACCTTTCTTGTGATAGACATGGCAAATGATAAGAGTAGTGTTTGAAAACTTATTTTTTTTAAATGACTTGCTTCTAGTCTGGCGGGTAACCAATTTATCCCTTGTCATATGCAGCTCTTTGATTACCAAGCAGAAGATTCAAGTTTCTTTCTCCTTCATTAAATCTTGCTAAATCTTTTGAAAACACTAAGTTTTTCTATTTTAGACTTTCCATTTCTTTCACTAGATTGATCTTTTCAGATTTTAGTTCTTAACAAGAGATTCATATTGTAGATGGATATGCTTAAGTTCTACTATTGGATCAACGCATTGATAACTACTAGAGCAAGAAATTATGAACATAAAGATACATGTTTGTCTTGTTTAGCGATCATGCAGTAGATGTCTTCTCTTCCATTGAATCATTCCTCTTCCCTGGTTGTGAGAGAAGGCATGCTGCTGGGGGATTCTTGTTCTTCTCCTTGAATTCCAAAATTCCAGTCTTGAATTGTATCTTCAGAGGAGAATGACTCATTATCTTCTGTTTTATTTTAGCATACTGATTCATGTTTATCATACTCACTTATTAGAGCATTTCATATCTCTTGGGCACTTTCATAGTTGTAAATGATTTTAGTAACTTCAGGAATGAGAGAACTCAATAATTGGGTCACTGCTTGAGCATTGATGGAGCAATTTTTGTCATCCTTTGATGTGTATTCATTGAGTGGTTTGGATGGAACATTTAGTGGTCCATGCTCAATGATTCTCCATAGCTTGTAGTCCTGAGTTTTGGTGTATGTCTCCATCCTCATTTTCCACCACCTGAAATTTACAGAGTCAAATAGAGGAGGTGCAAATAAACTCTCCTTCAGACACACATGTGCAAGCCATCTGATATTTGTCTTTAAACAACAAGGTTCTTTAAAAGAATCATGCTCTGATACCAATTGTAGACCCAAGTATGGCCAAGATGGGGGTGAATTAGTCTTAAAACAAGTTTAAAACCTTTTGGCTTTACAATCAAAACCCTCAGATCAACGTGTTGATAGATCAAAGTTGAATATACTTGCAATAGCAAGATATCAACACGTTGATAGTGTGCACAGATAGTAGTGTGTAGAAGAGTGAAGGAGACAGAGATTTATAGAGGTTCGGTCAACTCGACCTACGTCCTCTACTCAAGTCACACTTGAGATTTTCTCCACTAGAACTGAGGCCTGAAACACAGGGCTTATATAGAGTGCCTGACACACATGTCTTTGAACAAAGCTGCCTAACACACATGACTTTACGCCTAATGCCTGACTAACAAGACTTTACCAATTGCCTGACTAACAGTACTTTCACAAATTACCTGACACACAGGACTGGTACAATGGTTGCCTGACACACAGGACTTTACGCCAAGGTTGCCTGACTAATAGGACTTAGAGTATTGATAGTAACGCTATGATCAACGTGTTAATAAAGTACCCTATCAACCTTCCTCTTCATTGGGAAGTTTCACTTAATCTGTGATGAAGAACTGGTCTATCACCACCAACTAATGAAGTTGATCTATATACGCTCTAAAGAGATAACCTTATACAATAAGATATGTAGAAAATATAAGGCTTCTATGATGATGAACTCTCTGATGTAGTCAAATCTGGTTGCAGATGATCTTCTTGGAGGATTGTAGCTTTGTGAATGATAGTTCAAGAGTTTTCTTGATCTGTGAGAGTGAGTAGGATGATGAAGAGTATTTACAAAATGTATAGAGTTGTGTGGTGTGTCAATTCTCTTCTTCTTCTTCTTCTTCTTCTGTCTTCTTCTTCTTCAGCTTTTATAGGCTCCATGTTGTGCATAAATGGCTAGGAGTGTCTGTGATCAATTCATAGTCATTGTGTATGAAATTATCGCTTTTTGGAGCTTTCTGACCGTTGGTTAATTGATTTCTAGTCATTACAGACCTTCACAGATTTTTATCATCTTTCATCATCGCATTGATGAAGACTGGCTTCAGAAACTTGATGGATTTTGTTCTTTGATCTTTGGCTTCTTTGAGAGCTTCAAACTTGTAATCTTTCTCTCATAGTTGTTACTTATTAGCGGAGTGATTGGATTCTTGATTGATTGTTTCAAGACTTGTAAAACATGAAGCTTGTATTTTGAGCTTCCTGTCATTAACATGTTGATGCCTGTTGCATTCCTTAATTTCTTTCCTTTTTTGAGCTGATTGTATCTTTTCAGTCTGAGATTTCCTTGATCTAATGAAGAATATGACCGTTGCTTCCATATGTTTGATCTTCAGCATGTCTTCTTCGAATATCTATGAATGTGGCTAAGAAACAAGTCCACATTAATCAAGAATTTGGATCAAAACAATCACATACCAAAACATGCATTGTGTTCTTTATAACACATGAATTCTTGAACTTTTACATACTTTGCATTTTAATCCCAACATTTTTTATCTTAACAACCAAGAAATAATAATCTCGGTAAGACACTAAGTTTATCAAAACTTTAAAAAATAGTCTTCAAGGTTTTGGAATCATCAAAACAAATTGTTGGAGACAACAAAGTCAACACCCAAGAATTGGGCACCTAATGTGAGTTAGTTTCTCTTCAAGATGAAGGTACCAGTGAAGGGAGAATGAGACTCAAGCTGGATCTTAGTCAAGAGTTGTTTCTTTCACAAGTTACAACTTAACTTCTTTCTCAGTTAGTAGTAGTTGTTTTATGTTTTTAAGATACTATGCTACTAACCATAAGACAGAGAAAGGTCAATTTTTATGTTGAAGGTATAATACATGAACAAAGACTCTCTATCAACGCGTTAATGGCAGGAGATCAGAGTTTGTTCATGCAAGTAAATGATGATTTCAAATCAGTAAACAATAATGGGTTGCATTATCATCAAGAATTAAACTCTAAGGAATCGAAAAGTTTGTAGCAAAGGCTTGCTTAACAAGTAAAAGCCCAAGGTATGTAAACTTGTGTGTGCATTACATGAATGGATATTAATATTGTTTATTATGGAAATTAATTTCATAACTATGCAATTTGATTTATCCAAATCAATTAATATGCAAGATTATACCAGGCATTAAAGGAATTAAGGGATTAAACCAAGGATTATGGGTAAAATAGCTAGTTAGTTGAAGTGTATCAACACATTGATTACAACCTCAACGGATAATATTTTTACCGTTGAATTTTTCTTACCACTGAAGAAAACTACCCAAAACGGTAGAAAATCCTTCACCCTTAAGCTAGAAAAGCTTTCCTGTTCAAAGAGAGATTTCACACCGCCTTAAGCTTTCTCAATCTCTCTCAGTTTGGAATAAATCATCTTTGATCCACTTTCCATTCTCAAGCTCCTTAAATCTCACTCTCTCTCATTCTCTTCTCATTCACTTAAGAAATCCATTTTTCTCAAGCCAGAAGCTATCTCTTGCTTTTTTGCTTTGACCTAAACCTCCCAAACCTCAATCAATGGTTGGCTCAAAGGATTCAAGTAGGATCATTCAACAAGTGTTTCATGCAATCTCTCAGCCTCTAGAAGAGATACCAGAGGTTGTTACTCCTATCTTAGTCCATCCTTCATCTCTTTCTATTCTACTCATGCTTGCTCTTGAGGCACAATTTGAAGAGGAAAGTCAGAAAGAAGATGAAGTTCGAGTTCTAGATGTTGTTGTAGAAAAGGAGAATCAACACGTTGTAACACCTAATGATCAATGCACTGATTAGGCTAACCCTGCAGAGGAAGCAGTTGTGGTTCAAGATGATCCAATGAAAAAACAAGAGAAATTGGAAGCTGTGGAAGAGGAAAAAGAGTCCTTAGTTGACAAGCTTCATGATGAGCGGTCATCTTCACCACGAAAGGAATTTTCTCCAATTTCACTTGATGAGATCCTAGAGCTAACTTTTACTTCACCTCCTGCAAGGACCACCATCTCATTCTCAAGAAAGAGAAAAAGGTCACAGGTAATCCAGACACCTCCTACCTCTGTTCAAACTAATTCTCTAGATCTTCTTGCTTCTGCGTTACAAGTCATTGGTGATAAGGGAGAAGAGACTTTTGTCTCTAAGGAAAAAAATAAGAAAAAGAAAAATCTAAAGGATTCACCTCCCGCTGAAAACACCACTGAAGAACAAATTGTGGCAAAGGTCACATTGAGGTCTAGCAAGAGGAAATAGACCGAGAAGAAGAAGGTTGTTTCAGAAGAATATATAAAATCATCTAAGAATAAGAAAAGAAAGTTCACAGCTGAAGAGAAGGGCAAAAAGAAGGCCACTGAGGAGGCAGTCCCCAAGCTCAAGCTTGGAAGTCATGCTAAAGCTTCTGCCAAAGTCTCTAAGTCTCAAAAGATAAAGTCATCAGCTCTTGCACTCAAGAAAGAGGTAATCTATGATCCCTCTTATTTTGATGGTCTCTATCAACATGTTGAAAGATAAGAGTTGCTGAAGTTAGGACTAATTTATCTAGTAGATTGGCTAGAGAAGTTTAAGCTGTTTGATTTTCTGGAAATAGGGATGTATGGATATCCTCACTTGGTTGAAGAATTCTACTCTAATCTAGAGCTTGGAAGAGGAAAAGAAAGAATTGTGACAGTGGTCACATTTAATGTCAATGGAATGGTCATTCTGTTCTCAAAGGCTCAAGTCACAGAATCCATGGGGATTGAGAATTCAGAAGATGAAGAGAAAGACTAGGATCTTCCTAGAAAAGCATACAAATTCTTCTTTCTAGAAGTTGCTGAGTAAGAGTTACCCTCCTAGACCAATACTCCCCTGGACTCTTCACTGAGCTAAGTCATAGGGTGCTCTAATGGATCATCACATTTGTTCTCATTTCTAAAAAGGGAACACAGAATGTGACCTGGAGAGATCTGACCCTAATGTACATTATTATTCAAGTGTTGAGTATTGACTTCACTCAAATGGTGCTAGAGCATATGGAATATGCAGCTACTATGAATATAAGAAGGAATAATATACCCTCTCTAGCCTTGATCTCTGAGCTTCTAACTAGAGCTAGACTGGTTCAGGAAGAACATAAGCTAATTGGTTTTGGATATGAGCAATTCTTACCTGACCACATGTTGAAGAAGGATGGCTTCAAGAAAGAAAAAGACAGTTGGGTAAGAAACATGAGCAAATACCAAGCAGCAGTACAATCAACCATGAATATGGTAGAGAAAAGGAAGGAGGAAGTTCCTCAACTAGACTCTGAAGAAACTAAATCAGATCCTCCTTCACAAAATCCAAACCAAGAAGAACCAGAATAAGACTCCTCTGAAGCCTGAACTCTTTTAGATCTTAGCTTTTACTAGGTTTTATACCAAGGGCTGTAATTTGTTTTGGATAATCTTTAATTTCTTGGATGCCTGGATAATTTCTTTTTGCTACACTGACATTTGGTTGAAGTTTTTCAACCTAATTTGGTTATCTTTAATATATTTATCCATGTTTAGCTCATTTATCTCGTTCAATGTACATATGTGTTTATTAGTTTTCTGTTAAACAAGTTGATGGTCACTCTATCAACATGTTGATAACAAGTTCCTCCAGAATTTTCATTGACTTATGCATTGACTTTGTTGTTATCATGTTTTGATGAAGAGTTGGATGTTCTAGCACTATCTTTCATATGTTCAAGCTTGTTTGTCTTATGCATGACATGTCAAACCCATTACGCATGTTTAGTAAGTAAACTAGATTGAATCTCATTTGTCTAAAAAATAGTCATTTGTTTGAATACTCATGATGCTTTATGTCAGCTAAGTTTCATATATTCATGATTGCTTATTCAGTCTTTTTAGTCCAAGCATCAGTTAAAATGAAGAATAACATATCTCATGAAAGCCTTGATAGAACCTGTTCATCATTAATAACACTAAAAAATGAGTTAATCACATCTATAGTATATGAAATCTTGGAATACTCGTTCATATAATTATCATCTTATTCCTTCATATCTCTGATCTATGTCAAGAATGGTAAAGATCACAAGGTTACTACTTGTATCATTTGGTGATTATCAACACGTTGATGAGAGGAATATCAACGTGTACCCTTAATCTCACTTACAATCTTACATATGTACTCCTCTTTGTTTTTACCTTTTTGATGATAACAAAAAGGGGGAGAAATATGTTCAAGAAGTAAGGGGAAGCTTGATCTTTTTGATAAAGTGCAACTTATATCTGAATTTTTTCAAAAACTATTTTCCTAAGAGGGAGACTATGTTTTAATGGGAGAATATGTTGTGTTTTTGCTAAAGAACTTTTCAAAGCTCATCCCAAAAGGGAGCATATATTCTCTTAAACATTTTTACCTACCAGTTTCAAAAAGGGTTATCAAAACTTCTTGAAGTGTTTTGTCATCATCAAAAAGGGGAGAGATTATTGACTTTATTGCCTCCTATCATATGTTTTGATGATTCCAAAAGCTTGAGGGCCTATTTGAAAAGTTTTGATGAAATTCAAGGTCTTGACAAAGATTACTAGTTCTTGGTTTGCAAGGTTAAAATTGTTGGGATACAATTGCAAATTATTTAAAAGAACAAGAAAACATGTGATATTGTGTCTTATGTGAACATTTCAGTATATACATGTTTAAATCCATTTTCATGATTAATGTGGACTTGTTTCTTTGCCACATTTATAGGTTTTCAAAGAAGAGATCTCGAAGCTCAAGTACATGGAAGCAATCAGAGACAAATCGAATCAAATCATGGAGAAAATGGAAGATGAAGATGCAACCAGATCATAGAATGAAAGAAATCTCAAAAGTGTGTGATGCAGTATGGATCAATGCGTTGATGGCCAATTGATCGATATACAGACTTCAAGTTTCACATGACATGGAGCAATCGAAGATGAAGCCACCCACTCCTCTACTGAGCTAAAGTATTGAGAGAAGTTATACAAGATTGAAGCTCTCAAGAACATCAAAGATTGAGAGAAAATCCATCAAGTTGTTGAAGCCAGTCTTCATCAACGCGTTAATGGGTGATGACAGAAAAAATTCAAAGAGCTGCAAAAGCTATTTTCAAAATCAGCGAACCTTCAAAATGCTCGTAAAAGGAAAAAAATCAATCACAATGGCTATACAAAATCTCCAAGACACTCTTACCCATCTATAGCTATTCTGGAGCCTATATACAGAAGAAGGAAGAAGACAAAAATAAAACACATGAAATAGAACTGCACATACTGTGAATATTGTACAGAGCTAACCTCTCCTTCATCTCCTACTCACTCACAAAGATCAGAAAACACTCTCATGCCTATATTCACAAAGCTGCAAGCATCAGAGATTATCCTCAACAGCTTTGACACTTCAGAGAGTCCATTACAGAGAAGCCTTATGTCTCTACTTTCATTCTTTTAAAAGCCTTACTCTTTCATGCTTACATTGATCAACTTCACTAATTGGTATTGTTAGACCAGTTCTGCCTCACTGATCAAGTGAAACTTCCAAGAAAGAGAAAGGTTGATAGTCTGTTCAATTAACATGTTGATCATAGTTTACTGTCATCATTCAAAGTCCTGTTAGTCAGGCATTGTGGTGTAAAGTCCTGTGTGTCAAGTAGCCTTGAGAAAGTCTTCCGTTTGAAGCATTTGTAAAGTCTTGTGTGTCAGACATTGGTGAAAGTCCTGGAAGTCAGGCAAGTAAAGTCATGTGTGTCAGGCAACTCTGTATAAGCTATGTGTGTGAGGCCTCAGTTATACCACAATACTTCATTTCCTCAAGATATCCCTCAGCTTACAAGTTAACTAAAGATTATACCACTAATTTTAACATTATTCTATACAATTACCATCAAACAACGCCAAATGAAAGAACCTCATGTTCCATTACGTGAAAAAAGAAAAACCGCTTCAAACAAAGTGCATAAAAATACTGGTTTTTGTAGTGACCACGCCAATGTTGATTTTAGATCTTTCTACAATCTCATTTCATGCACAAAAGTTCACCAATTTTCACTTTAGTGGCAGAATATATATAGCATGATGTCTTTTGATTTAATCATGCCTCTTTGTTACATTCAAGTAGAGGGAAGAACAACATATATGAGTATGAATTATAGGGATGAAATACATACCTTTTCCTTGGATAAAGAGCTTAAGGATTGGAAATTCTTGCTCCTAGAAAACGTATGCTCCTTCTTGATGTTGGATAAATTTCACCCTTGAGTTCTTCAATGGTGTTGGCACCTTTTCTTCATGGAGAGGGCTGAATTGAAGGAATGTTAAGAGGCTAGATTTGTGGAATAGACACACCAAATATCCACCCAAAATGCTCCTAGAAATGTTACATATTTCAGCCACAATAAAGAGAGGAAGAAGATGAACATGAAGAAGAACAATAAGCAATTCTTGTGTATTTTCTTGGTAGTAAAGCTAGCCCCTACTCCCATCTATTTATAAATGAGTAGGAGGGAGTTAAGGGTTTTTGTAATTCCCCTCTAGGCTGAAAATTTGTACCCTTTTGGCATAGGGAAGTTACTTCCTCTCTAATACACTAGTAAGGCCTCCTACACTTGGTAACCACCCTGTTTGGGGAAATGGTGCCTTCCTGGGAGGCACCTCTTCGCCTAAAATAGCCTCTTAAGGTTGGACATGAGGTAGTTACCACCTTAGGGGTGTGCCTCATGTGATAGGATACATACACCCTGCACTTTGACATGCCCTTTTACCAAAGTACCCCTATTTTTACTAAAATGATGTCATTAGATGTTACCACTAATGAAAATGATGAAATGTCACAAAGACATTACAAATGATCATTAGACATATGATTGAGCTCTCTTGAGCTAAAAGTCACTTTTTCATCAAGACTAGCTCACTTGAGCTGAAGTTAGCTATTACTAGCTAACTTGAGCTGGAGTTAGTTACTTGTGAACTAACTTGAGCTAGTACTAGATACTTTTAGCTAGTGTGAG
>JBBYHH010490318.1:0-11179 GCA_038382905.1 Daphne laureola
GAGCTGGAGTTAGTTACTTGTGAACTAACTTGAGCTAGTACTAGCTACTTTTAGCTAGTGTGAGCTAATGTTAGCTAGTTCTAGCTAATATGAGATGGAGTTAGCTACTTCTAGGTAACTTGAGATGAAGTTAGCTAGTTCTAACTAACGTGAGCTAGAGTGGAGCTGAGTATAGCTACTCCTAACTATAGTGAGCTGACAATGAGCTGAATTTAGCTACTTCTAGTTAAGATGAGCTGGTGCCAAGCTACTCCTTGCTCCTGTGAGATGGAGTGAGCTGACATGAGTTGACTTGAGCCAAGTCTAGCTACTTTTAGCTAGTGTTGAGCTAATGGAAGCTACTTCTCGCTATCATGAGCTAAGTTTAGCTACTTCTAGCTAAACTAAGCTGAGATAAGCTGAGGGAAGATACTTCTAGTTGCCCTCAAGCTATGGTGAGCTAAGTCCATCTACTTCTAACTGAGTTGAGCTTAGGTGAGCTATATATAGCTTCTTGTGATCTCAAACTTAGCTCCATGAGCGCAAGTACTATATCAAATGCTCTTGGTGCGTCAAGAATTCCAACAATACTATCCAATCCGAGCTTCTACAACTGAATCTGTACTTGTTTAGATTTATAAAGTTCACGTAGGCGCTGCCCTTCCAACTCTTCCCAAATATGCATGCCCTTCTCCATGCTCTCCTCATCATGGTTATTGATAGCCAAATTTGAATTTGGCTCAGATAAGAGCCCAGCCAAAATTAGGCCAAAGTTGTGCCCTTAAACGTAGGTCGTGGCCCAACTAAGTCCAGTCCTACCAAAAGTCATCTCGTCAAGAAGACATGGACCAAGATAAATGGCCCAAGCATGGACCAAAGGCTATTGTCCGGACAATAAGGTGTTAGCCGAAGTTTTCCAGACAAAAGAATGTTAGCTAATGGCAGCGTGTAACTGAGAGATGATTTGATCGGATGTTGGCACGCGCATGTAACAACGACGACGTGTAAACAACACTATTATCCGGATAATTGGAGATAACCAACTTCTACCCAACGTGGCAAAGCGGGATATCTACCGAAATGCCACTAAGCATTCCCCTAAAAATACCAGCCTCATTTACTCCGGTTGGTAAGCAATAACTCCAGCTTAAAACCTCTTTACTCTCTTAACTTCTCTTATCTGACATGAGCGTTGGAGTTGGTCCCCGGGATACAAATCCCAGGTGTTTTTCAGGTTTTCAACGATCATTCCGGTGATAACTCAAACTATAATTATGTACACCAACTTTGCCCAAGTCATCAGCAGCACCGAGAGCTCCACATCCTCCGATCTCCGGTGCAGTTCAACCTCCACCATGATAAGCAGCGGGGACACAACACTAGTCTGGCCTCGCTATCATATGGAGCCATCTGTGGCTCTAGCGGGGAACTTCCAGATCTGGATGGTCAACACCTGAGCCAATTCCCAACCCACAACATAGGCCTAGCCGAACTCCAAGCAAAGCGGCGGTAGTAAGCCCATCACCATGGACTTTATGTGCCAATTTTGGGAAACCCTGATGGAGGATATAGCCCATACGATGGCAAACAAGGTCATAGAAGAGCCCACACGTCGTCAACCTAAATCCAGCAAGGGTCACGATGAGGAATCATCTGACCAAAATAGTTTCGATGAAGAAACAAAGGCAAACACCATGCTTTCGAAGACACGGATGTCGAGGAAATCGAGCCTTCAAAGAAGGCAAGAAACGCCTCTTCCACCATCGACCCTAATGACATCCTCCTCGTCGACCTTATAAAGCACCCGAAGAAGCCAAGGAAAGGAACCACGACAGAAGACCCGCGAGATAAGCTCATCTCCTAATTGCTTCAACAAATCGAGCAACTCAAGCAAGAGCCAGACAACTGCGGTCGGAGCGCCATATGGAGTCAACTTTAGACTTCGGGCATGGGTGATGAAGTTCCCTTCTCTCTTCGCATCCAAAAAGTGAAGATACCCCGTGACTTCCGAATGCCGAAGTTAGATACATATGATGGCAGCAGTGACCCTCAAGCCCATGTTACCAAACACCGGAAGAACATGCTTCTTAATGGAGCAGACGAACCAACACTTTGCAAGTGTTTCGAGGTAACCTTAGTTGGACCAGCTTCCGTCTGGTACGACTCCTTGGAACCAACGACGGATCCAGGATTTTTGGTATGTGGGGTCACAATTTCTCTCTTTCTTAAGATTTTCTTTTCTTTGAATTGTTTTTGGTAATTTCAATTTTTTGCATTAGATATCCATATATCCCTTGTCTTTCAAAAACAAAATAAAAAAAATCCATAATTCTCTTAATTTTAATATAAAAATGTTTGTAATAACAACTAAAAATTGTAAAAATAAATGTGTTAGGGTGGAGGATATGATGTTACACTAGATGATGGAGTATAATTTATTTAAAATTTGAAAGTGTAATAATGTTTTAGAGCAATTTGATCTAAATTCGTTCAAAAATTGTGAAAAAATATTTCAATGTTATAAAATATTAACACTTTTACTTGTTAGGAGAAAAATAATTTATTTTATTTAGTAATAGTTAGTCACATTAAAGATATTTAGAATTTTTATCAAAAAAATATATATTTAGAACTACTTCTTAACATTTTCTCAAAATTGTAAGACTTATATAATAAACTAACTAGTTTTGTGACTTAAATTGATAATTATACATAATAGTAGGATGTAAAAAGTAGTTTAGCCATTTTCCCGTTAAGTGTGATACGCGACCACACACATTCCTTTCTTTCCTTTTGGCTTTAAATATCTGCTAACCCTTTAACTATGTATTTATTTTCAAAATAGTCCCTATATTTTATTTAGATCATAAAATACTATCACTACCACCATAATTTTCAAAAACTTACTGGAGGCACGTGCCCCCACATGCCCCCATGTGGGTCTGCCCTTGCTTGGAACCCTCTCAGATCTCATCTTTCACTGAGCTCTGCACATCTTTCCTTCACCAGTTCATTGGAAGCCGACCCTCACCAAAAAAGTCCGCTCAACTCTTCAGTCTCACTTAGAGGGAAGGTGAATCTCTCTGTTCATACCTCAGACGTTTCAACAACGAAGGGTTAAGGTGCAACGATTTGACTCGGGACATTCGGATACTCGCCCTCACCAGGGGACTTCGGCGAGGATCAGCTCTCTCTTTCAAACTGTAAAAGAAAATGTCTACTACCCTAACTGAGTTGTACGGCTTGGTTGAACAGTATATGATTATCGAGGAAATGATGGCCGAGGATAACTGGCCTGAACCACGCCGGAATGAAAACAGTGGGCAACACCAACAAGACAACCGCCATCATAATCAGAAACGACACAACAATGGAAGAGGAGACCAGAAGTCTAAAAGCGGCAGACCTTCCTACACAGCACTGAACACTTTGAGGACAAACATCCTCTTGGCCTTGCAAAGACAAGGAGGCATCCCATCCCCACGGCGCCTCAGCCGGGACAACAAGCGTAATCCCAACAAGTACTGCCAATATCACAAGGATAAGGGCAATGACAGTGAAAGCTGTCACCAATTGAAGAAGTACTTGGAGAGCTTGATCAAAGAAGGAAAACTGGCACAATATCTCAGCATGCCAAACATGAAGAACACCACCTGCGCAACTGAGGGTCGAGGTAAGATGGATAAGGCCAACAATTATGAATACGACTCTGATCAGGCCACAAGAAGGTTCAGGGGTCAGAAGAAGAATTTCGAGTCCACCAATGGAACTATACACACCATAATCACCTCACTTCCAGCTGCAGAAAGAAAAATGAAGTGTCAAGAAGTTGAACAACTTCAGAACAGTTATCAACCAACCAGACTCTTAAGGGCTGACGGGTCCGTCGTGACTTTCTCACATGATGACACATTGCTAATAATCGCCAAAATCAGCACCTACAATTTCAAGAGGTTGCTCGGTGACAACGGCTCCAATGCCAATGTGTTATTCGTCCAAGTATTGGACCTCATGGAAATCATCTGCAAGCACCTTCGGCCCGTTACTTCAGCCACATATGGCATCAGACCAAGTGAACTGCCAGTGCTCGGCACCATCGATCTTCCAATCATGCTACAAGGAGTGTCCGATAACGGGGAAGAAGAGTTTCATGCATCCATAATGATAACTTTCTACGTTATGGATGTCGACTCGGCCTACAACTAGATAATCGGTAGAAAGACTAAATCACGAAAAAGTCTCCCAATAAGAGAAGTAGGAAGAGACCAACCCCGGAGTGCAGGATGAAATTCATTCTCTCAAAAAATCCTATGCTTCATCCAGACCATTTAGCCGATTCTAAAGTCCTTTACCAGAAGAAGTGGAAGGATTACCTGGAATCGGAACAGAAGGTGCAGCTAGCGCCAAAATCCTATGATGCCCAACCAAAGGAACCTCAGTATTGGACCTCTTTACCAAAGTCCCCGCTGAAGTTGATGGCTCCATTGGGGACTTCATCTTCTGGCCGACCCTAGCCTGCAGTGGATCTAAGCGACTATCATCCCGGCCATCGAGCTCCAAAACCCCGCCTAACTTTTGGCCAATAGAAGGTTGGTCCTGAACAACCCTCCCAAAATGTCTCAAGTTCCTCGACGGCGATTTGGGAGCACCGGCCTCAGCCAAAGCCTTAACTTTGGCGGTTTTCTTCACAACTTTCTTTTTCTTTGCCTTCTCTTGCTCTGCATCTAACTTCTTCTTTTCAACTTGTTGATCCGCTAACTTCTTGAAGAAGTTAATACTTCGAGAACCCATCACTACAAAGAAAAGAGGGAGAATATCAGGGTTAGAACACATCACCCAAACACTACCAAGAAACAAATACTTACATTCACAAAACTTAGCATAACCCATCTTTAGTTGAAGAAGCTTGAACAAGTGCAAGTCCGTTAATGAAGGTCGGACATCTCGAGTTTCCTGCACCAACTCCGGTTTTTGAACACCGACAAGTTGAAGCAAACCTTCCATTAAAGCTTCGCCGCGGAGGGGAAAGGGATATGGATGCTCTATCTTTGTTAGCAAAGGCAAAGCTCAATTTCGTCGAACTATCGGCCCGAGGTAGCAAAAAATAAAACCCACGTCGAGGACCATACAACTTAACATATTGTTGAAACACCACAAAATCCGGCTCCAAGCCAAATATCCCACACATCACCATAAAGACATTGATCTGGGAAAACACATTCGGTGCCAATTGGGAGATGGCTACTTCATGATAATCACAAAATTCCAACACCATCCCGTTCGGCAGAAAACAAAGACCAACTTCAAGTTGGGTCCCAAAAACTACCATCTCCCCCGGATGTGGCTCATAACATAATTGTCCCACCTCCGGGGTCCTACGAGCTACTGATGACGACACACAATACTCGGAGCACCATGCCTCAACTTTGAACACAGAAGTACTACACCTGAATTTCTCAAGGTGGGGCCAACTACTACCCTCAGCCATATGAAATGAAAGAAATGAAATAAAGAGAAAAACTAACCTCGGCCGAAATACAAATTTGGCGGTCGCGAGAAGATGGATGGAGACGGATTCAACACGAACTCTGACCAAATACAACTTCGGCTCTAAAATTGATAACTCCGGCGAAACTGCTTCGACGCCTCCGCAAAGCTTGGAAGAACGAAGAACTCCGACCGATGATAACCTCGACGGGCGAGTACTCTGGCGAAAATAAATTCACCATACAAACTCGACAGCGGCATCACGGTGGTTGGTAATGGCCGAAACAAGAGCTAAAATAAATTTAATGAAGGATAGAGAAGGAGAATGAGAGAAGCTCATAATGAACTGATGAAAAAAAGATGAGCTCTTTCCTCCATTTATATAGATCCCAACATAAAAAACCAAGGATGACACTCATTACCCTCTAAAATCTTCTCCTAAAAGCTAAACAATCAAATCAAGTGATGAAAAATGTAGAGAAATTCGGATAAACCTCCCAGATTACACAACATCATCACAAATTCCCCTCCAACAAGCATAATCCATGTGATAGTAAAAAGACCAACCGGATTCCGCCACATAGCACACCCAAATGGGAAAAAATACCCGCCTAAAGTTTCACAAAAGAAAAAAATAAAAGCGGGAAAATAAAACGTACCACAGTTGATAATTTCGGCGGAAGACATGTTGTGGCCCAAAAGTCATTATGACCGATTTGGTCAAACAAGAAAGAATAAAAAATAAAAATAAAAGAGTATTTGTGGCACTAACCTCGATTAGGAGACAAACTCGGCTAGGTTTAAAAAAAAACGTACCTTTGGCAGTCTCGGCAGGAGCAAAACCATATTGACCAAACTACTGGCCCATGCAATGATGAGAGACTTGGGGTCTGTCGATGCACAAATAATTTGTAAAAAAAGTAATATATTTTTAAGTTTAAGATAAAATAGAATGAAAAAGATTTAAGAAGAAAATTTAAAAAATGTGTTGATATTTTGTAAATTATGAAGAAAGAAAACACCATTGGGCAAACAAAAGGAGGAGGGTTATGTATGTATGTATGTATACCTTACACATGGCAATAACCTCGGCACATGCATGAAAAGTATGAGTCATATTGCAAAGCCACACTCATCCTATTTGTTAATCCACAAACAATAGGAGGTTTCAAATATGAGAAATGAAAGATTTAAAATTCATCAAATTTTGGGAGTAATTTATGGTGAATTATTTTTTCAAATTCACTGATGAGAATTTAAAAATTGTTTGAGGATTCGTGAAAAAATTGATGGTGATTACCTGAAGTTTTGTTTTCCTCCACCGGCGAATCGAAGCTTTGGCATCCTTCTTCGATGTCGTCTCTAACAGGACGCTCCTGATTCAGCACTCTCTTCAACACGACGGAGCCGGTCGCCGCCCACATCCCTACGCCATCATGCCGCCAGACAATCACCGTCCCAAACAGGCCGAATACGACCCACTTGCTCTGTGAGACATTTCAACAAACAGAAGATGAGCACACGCCATTAAAACCACATCCCATTTCTTACTTCATTCCCACCCAACTCACCAATCGATTAACAATTGCCTCAAGGCCGTTGACCTCACCACGGCGGTGAAGCTGGAGTAGTCGCCGAAGTTGGAGAAGTTGTTGTTGTCGTCGTCGTTGAAGGGGTGGGTGGTCGGAGCGGAGTGAATCTCGTCATCATCGACAGTGAAGGAGGAAGAATCAACCATTTCCTCCGCCGAGTTGAAGGTTCTGAGCTCTCCCTCAGATTGTATCTCACCTCCGGCTGTGCAACGGTGACGTGAGCGGCGGTGGAACCGCTCCCTCTTCTCATGGTTAAGACCCAGAAAAAAAGATGAGTTTTTTTAGGGGAGGAAATCGATGATCGATCAGATCCGATCAGAAAAACAATCGATCTGATGATGAATCGAAGATACAAATCGGAGATGAGAACTGGAAAATGGAGAAAATGAGGAAAATGGAAGGTGGGTGGGATGAGAACCGGAAGACAGAGGATTGGGGCAGATTCACGATTCACGTGATTTAAATTTTTCACTTTTTCGTGATTCACCTCAGGTCCGAAAAACCTGAGGTGAAAAAATGGTAAAATTCATGATGAAAAAATTGAGGTGAATTTTGATAAAATTCACCTTATTTTTTGTATGTTTGAAACCCCATAATGATTGAGCGGATATTGGTCAATATATGAAGAAAAAAAATGAGAGACAAATTCGGCTAAAGAAAGAAAGATATATGTATATACTCTCTCACATGGCATTAATCTCGGGTTTATCTAGCAAAACACACAAGTTGGTAAACTCGGCTCGGACTTGGTAAAAATTCAGTCAAACATACCTAATCTTGATACACATTTGACGGTATCCACATAATAGGGCAACTTGACACAAACTCGGCAGTATTGACCCCAAATAATAATAACCGAGTTTGGTCATTTAAAAAAAAAACAAAAAAAGATTAAGAAAAGAGACAACACATCTCGGATAAAATCTCGGCGATGACCCACACAATCTCGGGCACATCCAAAACTAAAAATTCACTCTCATCTTTGCTCATAAGGGAGGATGGCCGGATTTGGCCTATTTCCAAAAAGACATCAACTATAGACGTAAGTCAATCAAATGACCAAAAATTCAAGGACGTCAACCAAAAGGGACAACACCCGCATCTGAGACACCACTCGAAATCTCATTTGCACTCACTTCGATGCTACGGGAGGGGCATGTGATAGCCAAATATGGACTTGGTTCAGATAAGAGCCCGACCGAAGTTAGGCCGAAGTTGTGCCCTTAAACGCAGGTCGTGGCCCAACCAAGTTCACTCCTACCAAAGCTCATCTCATCAAGACGACATGGACCAAGATAAACGGCCCAAACATGGACCAAAGGCTATTGTCCAGACAATAAGGTGTTAGCCGAAATTGTCTGGACAAAAGAATGTTAGCCAATGATATCGAGTAACTAAGAGATGATTTGACCGGAAGTTGGCACATGCATGCAACAACGACGGCGTGTAAATAACACTATTATCCGGATAATAGGAGATAACCAACTTCGACCCAACGTGGCAAAGCGGGATGTATACCGAAATGTCACTGAACTCTCTCCTATAAATACCAACCTCATTTACTCCTGCTAGTAAGCAATAACTCCAGCTCAAAATCTCTTTACTCTCTCAACTTCTGTTATCTGACTTGAGTATCGGAGTTGGTCCCCGGATACAACTCTTGCGTGTTTTGCAGGTTTTCGACGATCATTCCGGTGACAACTCAAACCATTGATATGGATACCAACTTTGGCCAAGTCATTAACAGCACCAGGAGCCCCACATCCTCCGGTCTCCGGTGTAGTTCAACCTCCACTATGATGAGCAGCGCATACACAACCCTAGTCCGATCTCACTATCAGTTATAGAGTATTCGAATGTCTTCAGACGGCCATGTTTTCATATCGATACTGATGGCATAATACCAAGAAAGTTTTGCCTTCTCAAATTTTTGTTGGCCTAGAACCAAATGTGCTTCATAAAAGTTCGCTTTATTCTCAATGCTTTTCCATATCTCTACCCGAATTTGGCGTATTCTTCTTGACTCATATGCATTTTTTAGATTCTGAAGCATTGACTCATATGAACCATCTTTTGTGATGTAAACCTTCTTCATTGCCCTTGACGTGAACATATCCCCAGTTAAATCATGCTAATGCTGCCATCTCTTGAAATTTATCAGCTGCCCCATCAAACAGTTTCATGGCTTCTTCACCAGTATCTGTCTCCTCAATAGCCTCATTATACTCTTTCAGACTAAAACTGTTATCATTTGAAAGCTAGTACGAGTAACATCTATGTGAAATAATCAGTTTCATTAACATTTTTGCTCCTAATATCCAGTTGCTTGTCAAGATAAATTTTATACAACTGTACTTTTAGTTTGACATTCCGGGAACTATAGGCCAGAAATCCTAATGGAGGTACTAGTATAGGAATACTTATGAAAATAGGGGGTGTGACATTTAAAGCTATTTTTTCTATAAATTTGTGGAAATCAGTTCCATACATATTGTTCTTTATAGGATCCTGACTTTGTTTGGGGTATCACATGGAGTTTATGGTGCCAGAGAGTAATTCTTAAAGTTTAAATTTGCTACTGGTCATATAAAAGTTTCATGACTGTGTTAATTCTTCTTTATGATTGAGTTTATCAGTCAATATTTGTCTACTTATACGGGAAATGAATATTCTATTATTTAAAGGGTTGATGCAGAAAAGTTGTAATCTCATGTGCTATAAAGTCTCTTATACTTTTTTTGTGTTCCACAAGGAGTACATATATGATGTGTTTAATGGTATTCATTTATATATATATATATGTAGGTTATGGATAGATCTTGGATCAACAAACTTAGATTTACAAAAGAGTTTAAAGTTGCTGTTGATGAATTTCTAGAACTTACTTTTAAAAATGTGACTCGTCAAGGAACAATATTATGCCATTGAAAAAATTGCAAGAATGTGAGAGTCCGTTTATTTACCCACTAGTTGGAAAAACAACTAGTAGTGGGGGCCACAGTAGATTTTAACACTTTTAGTCACTATTTTTTTAACAAAAGTTCATATAAGTCTTTATTGTTCTGAACTATTTGTTTTTAGCCCTAACTTGGCTCTGATACCATTTTAGCCCAGGTTATACTATGAAATCATAAAAAGTACACGAAATAAAATATTAAAATATACCAAAGACAAAATCAGACACAATTGGGATTACAACATAAAAGATTCAAACTTACAATAATCTGATGAATATCAGATGTTCATAACAAAAACAAGCAAAGACTGCTGGATCTACAAGCACACTATGCACCAACAGCTACAAACATGCACACCAAACTTGAAGTAGACTGGAGAGCTTAACGCAATATTTAGACTGAGTTTTTGAAATAGAAAGGCGTTCAACACATGAACTGTTTGAGAGCAGAGAGAGAAAGAGAGAGCTAGAAAATTTCGGATGCCTTCCTTCTGCTTCAGAGTCTTCTATTTATAGGGAAGGAGAAAGATTCCTCATTATCTTATGGCCTTGCTGGCAACCACTAATAATGATAACTTTATTAAAGGTGATATGTTTTTCTTTTTGAGTGAAGGCTGGGGTCCACTCTCCACATGTCTTTGTCTGGCCATCTCAATTATTTTTTTGATGAGGGACCTCCCTGGTTGGGGCAGCTGGACAACTGGCTCTGGGCATCTTTGGCTGCTTCTTCTTGGACTGTTTTTACAGCTAGCTTCATCAGTTTTCCTTTCATCTCTTCGATGGAAACATCTGTCATTTCTGACTGAGAGTAGAGTTTTTCCAGAATTGCATCAAAATTTTCTTCATTAAGAGCTTCGTATAGCTCGATGACTTTAAGTGTGATTTTTTTTAGGAGATATGAGTTGATGAAACATTTGTCCCACTAGTGTGTAACCCATACCCTCTTCAGAACAGGAACATATTGTTCTTGATCGACTTCGTAGTGCCACTGGACAATCCAATGGATACGATAGAGGACCAGGAAATAGAATTCTGCATAAGGGACTATGCTTTTCTGTGTCTTATGTTTGTTGAATTCAACAAATTCCCCGAAGGATTTTTTAACATCTTCTGGGAATTGGTCAGAGACCAATCCTTTCTTGGCAAACCAGAGGTGAAACCAATT
>JBBYHH010490429.1:0-11179 GCA_038382905.1 Daphne laureola
CCTTGCAATATAAAAAAAACTTGGTGTGATTAAGCAACTTCTTACAAACTTGTGCATGAGTTCTACATGAATTTGTTATTTAATCTCCATTTGCGTAATTGTCCCAAGGAACGACATAGATAAATCTTATCCTAGCTAAACTACATGATTCCCATTTCACTTCCGTGAAAATGGTTCCTTCTGGTAATACTAAATACTAGGAGTAGTGTCTACCTAGCTCTGATCGATGACCACATGCTATACCTTGAATGAGCTTTACGTTACAAGATTTATGGCTTGCTAATTTGTATCACATTCATGTTTAACTGTGGCATTTGATGAAGTTCAATCATAGGTATCCATGGAATCAGCAAGTTTAGTCTATCCTTGTAAATATGGCTCCTTGTTCTGAATCGATTAGTTGCATTTGGTTTTTATCTGCCTATTGATGGTAAGTACTCTATGCTTGTTGAGCAGGGTCCTCAATTCTGTGAAGTTTGTGGATCCTACTTTCCAAACACAGAAGCCCTGAATAAACACTTATCTACCAATAAGAGTTGCAGGCTACCACGTTTTAAGTGCAAATTCTGCGACCAGCCCTTTCCTGGGCGACAACAACTTCTTGATCACATCAAAACCAGTCTGAGTTGCAAATCGAAATTTACCGGGGATGGAGTTCAAGAAAAGAAGTGATCCTCACCTAACTCCTAGTGAACCTTATCATGATTACAAGAAAATAGTATGAGTAATCTAATTCGCCTGTCTAAGCTTCTCACTTTCTGTGTGAACCTTATCTTGATTAGAAAACTGTTATTTGCTTGCCTGTTTAAGAAGAGAAGTACGTGTTTCTCACCCTCCTAGTGAACATTCATGTATTGTTCTATGTATTCTCTGCATCACACTTCAATTCGCTGCAGTACTTGTACTTTTGTTTAACAATCTTGCATGTAAAAACATCAGCTGATATTACTTCATGGATTTGTTCTCATGATCATAAAAACCTCGGATATACTGAGTTTAATGACCGAGAAATTGAACTTAATTTTTACACTAACAGCTTAAGCTCTCAAATTAACTTAATTGATAATGGTTCCCTCTGTTTCTCAATTTGTTCATCATACAAGTTTCATTTGCACCTGATTCACTTGCTCTAGGTCTCAATTTGAATCTACTTGGAAGATAAGAGGTTCTTTGGTAGTGTTTATCTTATCATGTTTGCACAGATCATCTATGAATAACCACTAAGGGTGGTTGAGTTGGTTCTGTTGGGCGCTAAGCTTGGATTCCACCCCAAGGTCGTGGGTTCATTCTGCATCTTCAACATCTCGGGGCAGTACTCAGGCTTCATTGACACATCGCACAACTGGTATCACCACCACTGCAGTGGCAAAACAGTTGTGGTGCAGGCTTCATTGACACATCGCACAACTGGTATTGCCACCACTGCAGTGGCAAGACAGTTATGGTGATGGCTTTATTTAGTAGCAAGAGTATCCACTGGCAACTAAATGGAATCACACCTGAGATTACTGTTAATGGAGGAACATAATCATCCCCAAGTTTGCTCATTGAAACAAATCCCGAAGCAAGCTTATTACACCACTGCCTGTAACTGACAACCCTTTGGATATTCATATTTATCTTATTAGTGATACAAGACAACCACAAAAGGTTATCATTCCATCAAAGAAAACAGTCTCCAACAAAAAGAGGGAAAGAAAGAGAGATAGAAATACATTAAAACAAAAACTACTCTATCTCTTCCCTCTCTGCCCCGCCCCTCGGGCTGGACACCCGGCTCTAAAGGTCGTTTAGTTTATTCCCTTCAGGCCTCCCTTGCTGGTCCGGAAGGTACATTTTTTTATTTTTCCTATCTTCTAATTTTAAAGTGTTTTTTGGTTATTGACCGCGTTTTCCTTGCTCAGTGGTCGATGATCGGGATGACAAGACTAGGAGACTCAGGCGCGGTATGTCCGATGCCTTGAAGGTCCATTGGGAGACTCTTCGCAAGATCGAGAGTGGAGGTTTTGAAGCCGCTGTTACTAAGGCCGTGGATAAGAAACAGAAGCTGCCTAAGGCCGTTTTTGAGACTGATGGTGATGATGACGATGGACCCATCCTCCAAGCTTTGGTGAGGCACCGCATCCAAAGGGGGCTTCAGGCTTCCACACTGTCGATTCCTCTTGATCCCAAGCCTCTTGTTGTTACCATGCGACCCCCCAACACGGTTCGTGGTGCCACGCTGACACCCGCCATCCTCGACATTCGTGTGGCATTCAAAGCCATGCGGTCACCAAAAATCCAGACTCGGACCCCTGAGCCTCCGAGCCCTGCGGGTGTCGTCGCTCAGGACCCTAAGCCCCTACCTCAGGATGCTGTGGAACAGGGTCATTTGGTTCATTCATCATCTCTTCACCCGAATGATATTTCTTCTGGTGGGGAATCTCGACATCAGGGCGCTCTTGTTATTATGCCCCTGACACAGGTGGATCCTTCTCCCCTACTGCGTGTTGACCCTACCGTTCCGGTTATGGGTCAGGTTCCCACTGTTTCTGCTGACAGTACTGAGAGCGTCAGAAGTGTGGGGAAAGACAAGATGCCCCCTAAAAGGGGTCGTGAGCTAGGTATTTGGATTGACCTTGTTGTCCGCTAAGTGTCATTTTCTTATTGTGTTTTTATTTTGATCATTATGTCTTGTATAGATGATCCCAGCGAGGCTCACTCGGAGGATCCTGTTGCTAAAATGCGTTGCGTAGATTGGGGAGATCGAAAAATCTTATGGGATCGATTCCTCACCCAACGTGGTGGTGACAGCTCTCCATTGGCCGACTCTAATCTGAGGGAGCTTGATCCAGAGTTTAATCCTCGTGCCCTCTCAGAGCGTCTTTTCAAGGCGAGGGAGAAAGCTATGGTGACGCGAGGCCTTGATCCCGTCGATGCCTAGAACCCTGCGATCAAGTTGATGATTAGGGATTCGCTGATGTAGGGGTCGCGTGAGGATCGGCTCCGGACCCTAGAGGCCTCGACCGGTACTTTTTGAAGCACACCAGGGATACCTCTGACGACTTGTTGGGCGATGCGGCCATCTATGCTCTCCTTGTTAGTATATTTGTTGTTATATATCTTTTATCCTGTATATATTGGTTTGTGTGTGTTGACCATTATCCTGTTTCAGGCCTCGCTTTCTTGCCAGGCGGGCGTTGAGCATTATCAGGATTTCTTCAACTTCGCTGAAAAAAGGGAGCTGGCTCTGGTCGAGGAGTCTGAGAAGAAGGAGTGGGAACTTGTTGATCTGAGGGCTCGGGTTTTTCAGGTGGAGGCTGAACTTGCCTCTGAGAAGACGGCGTGACAGTCTTTGAGGGACTAGGTTGATCGTCTCACTGCTCAAGCCACCAACCTTGTGAAAAGTTCGGCTGATGCCCTTCGTGCGGAGGCTGATGCACAGACCACTTATCAAACCCTGAGTCTCGAGCTAAAGAGTGAAAGAATTGTGCATCGGGGCACCCAGTTGGCCTTAGATGCTGCCAACTCTAAGCTGAATGAACAGGGTGACTCCCTGGATGAGTTTAAAAAATGAGTTGCGACCGCTGAGCTAGCCTCTCAGGTGGCTGGTGAGAAACTTGTCGCCATTGAGGAGTCTTGTAAGAAGGATATGAGATCCTTCCTGGATTTGGAGAGGCAGTTCAGGCTCTCCCTCCAAGCAGCACGAGGACTCTGTTTGTGCCTCGGTTCTTATCCACCACCGTACTGGGAGGGTTCAAGATCTGCTTGCGACTCTTCAGATGCAGGCCTCGCTTGATGTGGTCATTTCCCAGTATAGGGAGGGATTCCTGTGATGTCGCTATCAAGTGGAGGAGGCTTACCTAGGCCAGGACTTTGGCTTCCTTGATGGCTCTAGGGTTGAAGACCCTTCAGCCTCCTTTGCTGCGAAATGGGGGGCTGAAGGTCGTAAAATGGGGTCGTCGTGGTACGAAGACTTTTCCCAAGATCTTGATTGTTTAGGAGCAAAGCCCTCGGAGGTTGAACCCCTCTTAGCTCCTAGTAAGGAGCTCAAGCCTGACTTAGGATCCCAAAGCCCTCTAGTTGGGGAGGCGTTAGGAGCTGGTGGAGGCTCCTATAGTGCTGTGGTGACCCCTCCTTAGTTTCCCATTGTATCAATCTTTTTGATGTATATGAATGATATAATCAGTTTGAGAGATCTTATTTCTTTAAGGGCTTATTCACTCGTTAGTGTCTAGCTTGCACTTGGCTTTGTTCATTTTCGACAGAGGGCCGCCTTTGTTCGTATTCGACTTAGGCTTTTCAAGGGAAGCTATCATCCAGTAGTTGTGTTTGCCCTTTTAATTTACAGATGCTCCTACGTTTGTAGCCGATTGCATTCATTTTTCAAGGACACTTTATTAATAATAATCACCCATTTATAATGGTTTTTTCAAACATAATACGGACGTAGATTGTCTGCATGAAATGTTTGATCATGAATCTTTCCTTCAAAATTCTTGAGTTGGAAGACCCCCGGTCGTATCTGTTTATTTATTATGTAGGGTCCAGACCAGTTTGGACGAAGAGTGGCGTGGCATTTATTTCTCCCGTCGAGCTCTGATTGTAAAAGCACCATCGTTCCCTCCTTTATCTCCTCGGGCTTAACCCTAGCGTTATGGGCTATCTTGGCTCGTTGTTTGAATGTCATCAAACACAACTTTGCTCCCTCGCGTAACTCTTCGATTAGGTCGAGCTGTGCTCTAAGACCCTTGTTATTTGTGGACCCCTCGAAGTTCAAGGTACGGATTGAGATTATATCCGCTTCGATAGGTAGTTGGGTGTCATTTTCATAGACCAATGAGAAGGGTGTTTCCCCTGTTGGTGTTCGGGTGGTCTTTCTACAATCCCACAAAACACTTGGTAATTCTTCCGGCCATCTACGTTTCACTCCTTCCAGTCTCTTCTTCAGCCCCTCTATTATTGTCCTGTTTGAGACCTCGACTTGTCCATTGGATTGTGGGTAGACTATTGGTGCATATCACATTTTAATCCCACGTTCTTCTGTCTATGCTTGCATTTTGATACTGGCTAGCTGGGGACCGTTGTCCGTTATTATCGCTCGCGGGAAGCCATATCTGTTCACTATGTCCTTCCATAGGAAATCGATTATTCTATCTGTGGTTATGGTCGACAGTGGCTTGGCTTCGATCCATTTTGTAAAGTAGTCAACTGCTACTATACAGTGTTGATACTATCCTTGACTCTTGGGCATCAGGCCTATCATATAAAGCCCCCATAATGCGAAGGGGATTGGATATGTCAGTGATGGCGATTCTATCGATGGTACCCTTTGTATTCTTGAGTTGATTTGACAGCCGTGACACTTTTTCACCCAATTTTCCGCGTCGTGTTTCAGTGTTGGCCAGTAGTATCCCAGTCGGAGACATTTGTGGGCTAGCAAATCAGACCCTATGTGAGCTCCGCATACTCCTTGGTGAACCTCCTTTAATACTATCGCGGCGTCCTGTGGTGATAGACATCGTTGGAGAGGTGAGGCGTGGCCCCTACACCATACGGTCTCGTTTATTACCATGAATCTAAAGGACCGATTCCTGACTTTTTTCCACTCGGTTGTTGTTCCGGTGTTGGCCCCTGTTAATAGATACCTTAGGATGGGATCCCTCCAGTCTGAGATTTGAGGGTCCTGTCTGGTATCTTCTGAGATATGGTGGATCGATGGTTTTGCCAATGTTTCCCGTGGTACCCTACACTGCCTCTTGGACAGCTTGTCGGCATGGTCATTTTGGGCCCTCGGAATCTTGACCAGCCGTAGGTACTCAAAATCCTCTTCAAGTTGTTTCACCAATGCTAGGTATTTTATCAACATTGGGTCCTTGCACTCTGATATTCCGGTTACCTACGTGATGACCAACTCGGAGTCGCTGTGGATAGTAAGGTGTCAAATTCCTATTGTGCGTGCCAACTTTAAACCCACTATGAGGGCCTCGTATTCCGTCGTGTTGTTTTTTACGAGGAACTAGAAATTAACCTATAATGATGCCTCCATTTCCAGGGGTCCCTGGAGATAGACTCCGCCGCTAGGGAACCCACTCTTCGAGGCCCCATCCACGAACATGTTCCACTGGTGCGGCTTGGGCGTCTAAGACCTTTCCGTGGCCTCGTTTCCCTTAGTCGAGGGTCCCGTGAATTCTACCATGAAGTCTGCGAAAGCTTGATCCTTTATGGCCTTTCGTGGTTCGAACGTTAGATCGAACTACTCGAGCTCTATGTACCACTTGCTTAGCCTCTCCGAATGCTCCGGTCTATTTAGAATGTCTTTTATTGGTAAGTCCGTTCTCACCGTGATGGAGTATCCCTGAAAGTAGGGCCTTAACTTGCGTGAGGATATAACAAGAGCGAAGATGGATTTTTGTAGCGGCGGGTAGTTGGCCTCTGCTCCTCTCAGTACATGGCTGGTGTAATAGATGGACAACTGGGCCTGTTCCTCCTCCTTTACCAGGACCGAGCAGACCGCATTGCTTGTGGTGGAGAGGTATAAAACCAGAGAGTCTCCTGGTTGTGGACACTTCAGCGTGGGAAGTGATTCAAAATGTGACTTAAGTGCCTCAAAGGCCGACTCGCATTCAGTGTTCCATCGTGCGCACTTCTTCATGCGTAGCTGCTCCAAAAAAGGCTTGTTTTTGTCCCCTAGTTTAGAGATAAATCGCCCCAAGGCAGTTAACCGGCCTGTTAGTTGTTGGAACCCCTTTATGTCCTTTGGCGCTTTCATATTGGTGATTGCCGTTATTTTCTTTAGATTGGCATTGATCCGTCGGTTGGAGATCATGTAGCCCAAGAATTTTCCTGCGCTGACTCTGAAGACACATTTAAGCGGATTCAACTTTATGTTGTATCTCCGCAGCGGTTTGAAGGTCTCTTCTAGGTCCCTCAGGTGTTCTTCTATGGTCATGCTTTTTACGATCATGTCATCGACATATTCTTCTAGATTTCACCCTATCTGTCCGGCGAAGACTCTATTCATCAGACGTTGATATGTAGCGCCAATGTTCTTTAGTCTGAATGGTATCCACGTGTAGTAATACACTGCCTCGCTAGTGGTGAAGGCTATTTTGAATGTGTCTTCCATATCCATAAATATCTGATAATAACCGTTGTAGGCGTCTATGAATGATAAGATGCGGAACCCGGAGGTTGAATCGACCAACTGGTCAATCGGGGGAAAGGGGTATGGATATTTAGGGCACGCGTGGTTGACCCTTTTGTAATCCACGCAAAGTCTCCAATCGTCGTTCTCCTTGTCGGTGAGAATGACATTGGCCAACCACTCGGAGTAGTGAATTTCCCTTATCATATTAGCATCCAACAATTTTAGGACCTCAGCCCTAAAAAATTCCCTACGTTCAGGGGCCATAGGCCTAGTCTTTTGTTTAACGGGTTTAAACCCCTGAAGTACATTCAACTTGTGAAAGATGATCAATGGGTCAACCCCGGGTATGTCCTCCGGGCCCCATGCGAAGTCATTGATGTTTTCCGAGATAAGATGGATGAGTGCTGCCTGGACAGCTTCCGAGATGTCAAAGCCCACTTTAAACTTTTTTCATGGCGCTACCTCTACCTCGATGAATTCTGCCGAGAGGCTCGGGTCTGACTCCTTGGACCCTTACCTCTCATTGTACCCATATGACTTGGGATCCCTATCCTGATTCAGGGGCGTGCATTTTGGGACAGTTGGGGATCCTGCCAGCGTGTGGATATAGTTGACACTTGAGAGGCCCTGGTTGACGAAGATGGTTGAGTCGCCATGAGGTGTGGTAAAGTTGATGGTCAGCATTCGGACATCGCAGCGTATGTGAAACTTGACCTGTGCAGGTCATCCCAGGATAGCATTGTAAGGTGATGGTATGCCCAAAATGATGAAATCCATGTAGGTCGAGTGACAACCCAAGGTGCCATCATTCTTTGTGCCGATAAGCATCAGCGGGAGAGAGACGATTCCTTAAGTGGCAATTGGCTACCTATCGATGCCATAAGTGCGGCCCTTAACTTGATTAATAAGATGCAGGGGTACCTTGAACTCCTTGAGGGCTGGGGTGAATAGTACATTTGTGTTAGCCCTCGTGTCCATGTAGACGCATTCTATGTCCCATCCCGTGATCCTTACTGGGAAGACGAAAGGGTCAGAGTGGGGTATCATGACCTCATATTTATCCCACCGGCTTATCTTTTTGAAGGTTGTTCGGTCTAGTTGATAGATTTCTCAGGCATATCATTTTCATGTTGCTGATCCTTCAGACTTCATGATCATGTGAATGACCCCTGCTGCGGGCGGGAGCCTTGTGTTGTTTCGGTGGGGGCTGTCACGTCTTGGGCTTCTGTGTCGCTTGTTGCGCTCTCGGCCATTGTGGTTGTCATCGTCGTGATCTCTCTTCCATCCCTTTTATGGTTCTTTGCACCTGGTTTGTTTATCCGCCAAGAATTCTTTCAATTTTCCCTGGTCAATCATATCGGAGATGACCCGCTTTAGGTCCCAACAATTTTCAGTGTCATGTCCATTATCTTTGTGATAGTTGCAGTATTTGCTTGAGCTTTTGGTTCCCTGGGCGGACATCGGTCGAGGCTAGCGTGGGACCTCACTCTTTTTTTCGATAGCGTATAGGATGTTAGCCCTTGTGTCTCTCAACTGGGGGTGCTGGGCATACCCCTTGGCAGAGGGCTTGACATATCGTGAAGGCTGGAAAGAGCGTTGTCCCGAGTTTCATCTTCCCTCACCGTTCTTGTTATTGTTACTCCTTTGGCCCTCGTCATTGGTTGCCCGCTGGGATGGGCGAGCTACTTCTTCTGCGTGCATGAACTGAGTAGCTCGTTCGATGAATTGGTTTACCGTTTTCACTGGATTGGTCACCAATTCTTCAGATAGTTTGGACCCCCATTGTAACCCCTGAACAATAGTCACTATGTGCATCTCTTGGCTTAGGTCCCGCACCTGGACTACGTCCTCCTGGAACCTTCTCATGTAGTCTTGCAGTGACTCATCCCGGTGTTGGTGGATCTTTAGCAAGTGGCGGCTAGTCTTCGGTGCCGGTCTAAACCCTGCAAAGTGGCTCGAGAAATCTACTGACAAATCCCTGAAAGAATCAAACAGCTGACCTCTTAATGTTGTGAACCAGGTAGAAGCTTCTCCCGTTAGCGATGAACTGAATGCTCGACACATTGTCGCGTCGTCTCCTCAGGCCAAGATCATGGTCGAGGTGTACCTCTGCAGATGATCGTTGGGATCCATCAATCCCGCGTATAAATTAAACTGGGGATCCCTGAAAGCATGTGGTGGTTCAGAGCCCAAGATCCTCGACGTGAATGGTTGTACCCACAGGTAATCAACGATCGCCGTTGGAGGCTGGTCCCCGCCCGCTATTTGGGTCATCGATCGGTGCTCCATCAGATTTATGCGCTTCAGGATGTCATCCAGGACTGGGTTCATTACGCTTTGGACCAGGGGTCCGTTGTTGACAATTAGTGAGGCCGGCTCAGGGCCACGGTCGCTTGTCTTCTTTTGGGTCTCGTTAGGCGGACCCTGAAGCTCCCTTTCAACTAGGAGTCTGGCGTCGATGTCCTGGACCTTGGGATCTGGGGCCTATCTCCCAAGTGCTCCCTGAATCGCATTCTGGACCGTTTGGACGATCGTGTCCTGCATACTCTGGAAAATTGCCTCTGCCAACATCTCAAAATTCTCGGTACTCATACCGGGAAATCAAAATCACGGAGACCCCGTGCTATCTTCTTCATCATTTCCAGTGTTGTCTCTGATTGTCACTGGTTGTTCAGCAACCCCACTGGTCGTACCTTTGCCCTTCTTTTTATTTGGGAGGAGGTCCCGTAGAGTGGGATCCTCACTAGACATTTTTCTCGATTCCTCGGTGCCGTGCACTGAAACCTCATTGTCATCTTTTCATCGGTTGTAGAGGTCCTCTATGGGTGGGATAATGCTAGTTTTCACCGGGTTAGCGGGAGTTGTCTTCCTCGCTCATGCCATTGGGTGAGCTGAATCTGGAGTTGCTACATGGATTTTGTTATTTCATTTCCCACAGACAGCGCCAAATTGATATTCTCGGTCCGGACTAAGGAATCATGCAGCTTCAAGAAAAAGAAGAAATGGGGCGGGGTTGTGTGCCCAGGGACCCACTCCGATGCTCAAGTCAATAAAATCTTGAGAAGAAGAATGAGGTATGAGGTTATCCCACCTCCAGAGTTTTTGTGATTGGAATATCTTACCTTGAGAGGCTCTCTGGTGCCCCTTTTATAATGGAGGATTTGGTTCAGTTCGAGTTGGAGTAGGTTACATTTACTTATCCACGATTGGGTCAGCGGTTTAGAACTCCTAATCTTACTCGGTTAAGGACTCCTCCTTGCTTGTTCTGAAACCTCAGGGATCCTTGCCCTTTTTGGATTCCCAGTGCCTTTTTCATCGGAGAGGTTGTTATTCTTTATTAGTGAGTGGGCTTTTGAAGGTGGCCCAAAAGTTGTGGTCTGATGGGCCTGACTTCGGGGTCGTTAGGCCCCTTATGTACCAGTTTGTTTTAGTGTTTCATTTTAACAAAAGATTAGTTGTTTGTGTCTTCTCAATTTTCAGAGCTTCAACATGTACAATTAGCAGACGAGCTAGACACGTTTGAGGAAGAGAGCTATGTTCAAGAAAGCTTGTATCATTGTGGGAAGATTTTGAGTTCATCTCCCTTTGTTTACCTAGCTTGGACGAAATTCTCAAGTGATTTTGGAAGAAGTAAAACTCAGAACCAACACTTGGTTGAAAGCTTAAAAGGTGAGCTTTAATGTGGTTGTTGAGATTATGAAGAAAAAGTATGTTTATATGAAGTTTGATGGTAGAATAAACTTAAAGCATGTTGGAAATTTATTGTGATGCTTGAATATTGTTCTTGGGTATATTTGGAGCAAGCTTAATACTTGGAGTATGTTGAAAATCATTTTGGAGAATGATTTTTCTTAAAGGGCAAAAAATTAAAGCTATGATTTTATGTGCGTTTTTCTAGAGAGAAATTCTGGAAAAATATATTTTGTGAGCCTCTGGAGTTCTTGGATCTGTGGTTAACATTTGGAGAAATTTAGTTAAGGTTTGGTTAAGGAACTAAGTGAAACCCTAATTAGGGTTAAAATTGAGATTAGTGATGAAAAATGGATGAAA
>JBBYHH010490540.1:0-11178 GCA_038382905.1 Daphne laureola
TGGTTGGGTATAGAGTCGGCCTGACTAATCTCGGACTGCTTACGACTCATAGCTTTGGTTAGTTTCTTTTTCATCAATGGACTACCTAATTTTTCTTCCGCTGCACGTTATTTAGTTGCGTATCATAGCTAGAGTTTTTAAATGTAAGACTCTCAAATGTCAGATTCGAAGGAGTCTTGCAGCTGTTGCTATATACTTGTCAGGTGGAAGACCTTATATTATCAAACCAAATGATTGAAAGTATAGAGCCCGAAATCCGCTTCCCTTCTCGGTAAAGTAGCCCTACCGATTACTATTAGAGGATAGAGATGTCATGGTTCAGGTTCCCACCAAAAGGAATGCGGCCCTTTAGGGGTGCAACACCCTTTCACGAAGAGCGCAGTCGAAAAAAGCTGTGACGGAAGAAGGAGACTCTTTAGACTATAGCTTCTCAACAATGAAAAGGGCACCAAACTGGCTCCATACAGGAAAGAATTTTAGGAGTCTCGAATGGAAAACTCAAGCAAACAAACAAATAAAAAGTAAATGAAAACAAAAGCAATTAAGCCTTACACACTAGGCGAAAAGCAAGTACCAAATCTAAAAGTTCCACTCAAATAGGTAAAGAAAACTAAGCAAAGACCTAAAGCAAAGAAAGAACATCTATACGACGTAAAATAGGCTTGAGATGTTGAAAGATATGTGATAGAACATTCTAAGAAATGTCAGCTCCAACAGCACCGCATCCCATCTCATGATTAGTCGAAGATCTCCATATCTAAGAAGAACTCTTACGCTTGTACCAAGTGAACACGTGTACCAAACAAGAACAACGGAAATTGACCTATTCAGTCCCCGACGACCCTAGATGTTAATCAATCTTATGGATTAACATTTATTCTGACGATGTTGTTGAAGAGAACTCATGTTATGATCGAGTACGACAACGTAACCGATCAGATGTAAGGGAATGTTGATAAACCATGCGGATCAACAGTTATTCTGACAATGCTGCTCAAGAGAACTCAGGTTGCTGATCGAGCATAACAAAATTACCGATTAAGTGTAAGAGAATGTTGATTAACACGGCGGATCAACAATTGTTCTGAACCTCTCATAATGTTGTTCAAGAGAAACTATATTGCTGATTAACATTTAAATGTTGATTAAGTAGGATAACATGATTGATCAAATGTAAAAGGATCTTAATCAATCATACAGATTAATATTAATTTCTTCAATATTATTGAAGAAACCTCATATTACCGTCATGATAATGCTAATCATGTAAGAGTATAATCCTTATCATAAATTACTCTGATAAACTTGTAAATAAAAGAAACTCTGCTATCAATCGAGTTGGGATGATGTCCCTAAAATGGAGGGACGGCCGTCGTAATCGAACAACCTTGTAAATCCCAGAATTGCAGAGAGCTAGAAGGCTAGAACCCACCAAAGCAAAGCAAAAACCCCACCTCTCTTCTCGGATCTCAATGCTGTAATGCTTCGCAGGCTCTGTACTTCCCTCTCCCACTCCAAGCTCCTCTCAACCCCCACTCTCAATCACTCACCAAAACCCTCGATTCTCCTCCCCAAGCTCTTATCTTCAACACCCATACGCATGGCCGACTCCGTTAGACCCCCACCCATTATTCCCTCCCTCGACAAGGCCTCCACGCCCCAATTGCTCCGCGCCCTCGAATCCGCTCTCGGCTCATCCTTCAGCTCCGACCCAATCTGCCCCGCCCCGACTCCTCTCATCATCGTCATAAGCGGCCCCAGCGGCGTCGGGAAGGACGCCGTGATCAAGCGGCTGCGAGAAGAGAGGGAGAATCTCCACTTCGTCGTCACCGCCACGACCCGCCCGATTCGGCCGGGGGAGGTGGAAGGGAAAGATTATTTCTTTGTGAGAAAGGAGGAGTTTTTGCGTATGGTTGATGAGGAGGAGCTGCTGGAGTACGCTCTGGTTTACGGTGACTATAAAGGGATACCCAAGAGGCAGATCCGGGATTTCATGGCGAGAGGGTGCGATATTGTGTTGAGGGTCGATATTCAAGGTGCCACAACGCTTAGGAAGATCCTTGGGGATTCTGGGGTGTTTGTTTTTCTGGTCGCCGACAGCGAGGCGGCGATGGTGGAGCGGCTGATTGGGAGGAGAACGGAGAGCAGTGAGGAGCTGCTCGTGAGGATTGCGACGGCGAGGGAGGAAGTGAAACATGTGAGGAACTTTGATTATGTGGTGGTGAATGCTCAGGGGAAGCTGGAGGAGGCTGTGAGTCTTTTGGGGTCGATTATTGATGCCGAGAAAGCCAAGGTCCGGCAGCGGAGAGCGGTGGTTTAAGACCTTCCGGCAGCCGGCTGGCTGAAAGTTTTTACAGGTTCTTGTTTAACTTGTTTATTACTTTCTTCTTGAGCATTTAAGAATACATACATGCAGCAGCAGCTCTATCTGAAGAGTCAGTTCTCAGTTTTCTACTGTATATTTTTGTGCACTTACATGAATCCCAGGAAAGCATGGTGTTTGTTTAGACCTCGCTTTCTAAATTAACTACCTAAGCATTAGAACTCCAGGGTTTGTTCAGGACTGACAGACAGGTTTCTCTTCTATATAGTACCTGAAATCACTGACATTTTGTTTCATGTGAAGCTGCTCACCATTTTCATAATTCAGGGTTATTTCCCCCCTATTGCTTTATGATATTATTCCATGATGATGAACAGTTTGGACCCGTTTAGTTATGAAAATTTTCATTCCAAATTTTCTTTGTAATTAGTTGGATGTATAACTAGTTATTAAGGAGTTTTGAAAAACTCGTGTGTTAAAATAGAAAACTTTATTTTGAAGTTCACCATTGATACCAGAGTTTTCAAAGTTTTGAAAATAAGGTTTTCAATCAGTTAATAACTAGTTATACATCCAAATATTTACAAAAGAAATTTGAGATGAAATTTTTGAAATTTTTTCATAATTAAACGGACCCTTTAGTTTTACATTATCATCAGTATTGTAACTATGAACGTGACTGTAACAGCTTTCTCTACCGGTAACCATTTTTTTTTATACTTATTCAAGTAAATGGAGAAACCTATGATAATTTATGTTACTTTTTCAGTAAGATTTTCTCATGAAACTTATAGTGTTAGCTACGTTCAAGCATTTAATTCATTCAGTCTTTAAACTTCATGTTACTATGCTTAAACTAGTTGGCCATTAGGTGTATTGATGATGATGATTTATGTTTCTTCAAACCTCCATTTCAGATATTATTGATTATACGAGTATCATTTCAATAGTCTGTAACTGAGTTTGCGTCCAATTCCACTATTTGAATTGTTGTGTGGTCTCCTCGGGATTAAGTCTGTCTATATCTTCCTCTCTTTTTTTCCCGGATTAAGAAAAGTAAACACGTATGTTGGTGGTGCTCAATTTCTATTGCATCCAGTTGATAGTTTCTGTGTTGGTGGATCTCAACGCTCCTTCGTATTGGCGAGTTATGTTATTCGGTATTGTTGTTGGGTCATGCTTAAGTTGCAGATCGTTTTGAATCCTTTTGTTACGTGTTTGTGTAGCGTACTGCAGTTTATCTCTACCACCACATGCTAAGCAGTTTCTGGCTAAAGGATGATACATCATACATATAAGAATCATGGTAGAAAATTTGCATGCTCTTAGGAAAACACAGCCAAGCGTCGCATTGGCTGAATGAATCAGTATCCTTCTGTTATTTGGATTGGTTTCTGGGGCTCGGTAACCAAGCGCTGAACTGAAATCCTTATGATGATGAGAAAGAAGGAACCTCTGGGAGTATGTTGATTTGTAGTTTGACGCCTTGTTATTCTTAAAAATCATGCATTTGACATTTGGGTTTTATCTTGTAGAGCTTCATATGAAGTCAGTTGTATATTAACCCAAAAATCTTGTAAATGATAATTTCCCAAAAATCTTATATGTTCTTTTATTATATCTAAGAAGTTCCAATATGTTTTGGTGAAAAATAATCTCTACAAACCAAAGAAATGCTTATGTACAACACAAGATAGGAGCCAAATTACTGTCCCTGTTTCTGTGAAATTAGATTTCTTGCGTTCCGAGTTTCATCCCTCCCTCAGCAGCATCAGTGCAGATTCAACCAGTGAGTGAATTGTGGTGCTATGCCTGCTGAGCCCAACTGTGCCAGAGAAAATGTTGAAACTCTCCACTTCTGCTGTAGTTTCCAAAACAGCCTCCAGCTCTTCCTCCAACCCCAATCTCTTGAACATTTTTATGTGCTCCGCATTCTCCAGAATCATCCATATAGCTAACTCGATTGTGAACCTCCTTATCCGCGGAACCTTGGCTGATGGAGTGCTGTACTTCTTCAGAATACAGATCAAAGTGTTGCCCAGTTCCACCTCCTTAATACCAGCTATGTCGAACATTATGCTCGCTTCTTCAGGAGTCAAGAGTTTGAATAGTTGTGCTCCTAGTCCAACCATAACTTCTTGCAGCTTGTTCTCTTCTGACATTATGGCCTTAAGCACCTGCCACCGGGATGAAACAATTCAGTTAAGGTTCCAAGATTTTGATAACTACAGGTTACTTGAGACGCAAGGAACTAAGAACTTACTATTGGAGCAGCAGTTGCCAAAGCCCTCAGCTCATAAAAGCATTCTTCTCCAGCATGTGTGCACAAGTTCCTTAAGATTCTAGCTGAGTTCACACGAAGGAGCGGGACCTCGAGTCCAAGTACGAGCTTCTGTAGCACATCTAACTTCAACATCTTAACGCAGTTACTCTTACTTTCCAAGGCAAGCATGGCTAATGCATCTCCTGAAGCACACCTTACTTGATTCTGATTTTCTGGAATCCCTTCGTTGAAGAAGATATTGAACAACTCTTTTAGAACTCCTCCCGTTCTCCCAATTCTTTCTCGTGCTTCCTCTTCTAGTCCGAGACTGGTTATGATGTCTATGGATAGTTTCTGCAACATTGGATGTTTCTCTCCATAGCGTAGAATGTCTCTGATGTTGCTGATTGTGAAAACTACCTCTGAAATCTCCTTTCGGAGGAGCTTCCCTGTGGTGCCGATTGTGCTTGAAAGCATTTTCACCACCTGCAGGGATCTCTTCACAGTTTGTATCTGTGACCGTGGTACATTCTCATCCTTCAAGAGCCCCTCACCAGCATGTGTGAAGTCTATGATCTTCACTAAGAGGCCTCTTGTGTTCCCGATCTTCCCGCAGTTATCATGATCTCGCGCTAGCTTTTTCAATATCAGAAGACCTAGATGACTGAATGCCCAGAAAGTGTTACTAGTGTGATCAAAGAAGACATGCTTCTTCTCACCGATTTCATCTGCTGCACTGCTGGAGTTCCTGTTTGTCTGCAGCAGAGATGATATGGATTCCATCGCACCCGGTATTCCAGCAACGCGCAATGAATTTTGTTTCTTCCCAGCCAGTTTCGACAATATCTCGGCAGCTGATCTCCTGATTTCTTCTTCTGAAGGGTTCTTCCAGTTCAGCATCTCAACTAGCCTCTCTACAACTGCCAAGCTCACCCCAATCTTCTGCAGTGTGTCCTCCGAAAATCTCTCACTCATAGCGAACTGACGAAGAATTCTCGCTCCTATTAGCTGCTCATCTGAGGAGCTGGAACCCAAAAGCTCCATACCAAATGATACCATGTCCATTTTCAGCCCATCAAAGATGCTTCCATTGACACACTTTGAGTAAGCATCATAGAAGAACCTCTTAATTGAAATCATACCTGAAGCCCCCAATTCAGAGTCCCTATTCACATGTTCCAACAACTTGCAGAATATAACATTGTACTCCCAGTAAGCTTTCTCTAGCAGAAACAGGAAAGCCTCGGCCAGAGCCAAGGCATAGAAGATATCAAGCGCACTCTGCCTATTCCTCGTTTCGTTATCTTCTTTATCTACTTCCCCATAGTTGCGCATGATAAGCCTCAGTGAGGACAGAACGACACAAGCTAGTGCAGATAAAAGCTGCAGCCAGTAAAGCAACTTACTCACATTTCTTGACACGAACATCCATCGACCGTAGGGCAGCAGAGGAACATCTGAACTTATCCATGTCCTAGTAGGTGTATGGCAATCAAAGCTCCCACTTTGCAAGCCATTACCACTTGCTACTTCTTGTTGTCCTCGTTTTCTGGCAATCGAAAAACGAGAGGCAACTGTCTTTACAGCCTCCATTAGACCTTCTGGTGAGCCTGTTCTCACCCCACGAAAGTCTGAACCAGTCCCAGACCATGTAGCTTGGTGTTGCCATTCCAGCTCATGGCTCCTGCTGAAGATTCGAGTTCCTTCAATCAAAAGGATGATTGTGATGAACCAAAAGTCGGTCTTGTCCAATTTGATGGCAAATCCTCCGAGCAACACAACCGTGGCCCAGATGAAACCGAGGGTTCCGAGACCAGTAGCAGCCTTCTCAAATATGGCAAGGCGCAGAGCGAACAAGGTCAACTTCTTCTCCGGTGCTTGTTTAAAATTCACTCGTACACAAGCAATCGGCTCTGCATTCCTATCTCTCTTCTCCCCAATGTTGCTGCTCTGGGGTTGAAACATGTCATTGTTGGAACCACAGGCCTCACTGAGTTTCCTCAGCTCAAACATACTCAGACGAATGCTGCCATCGGCCTCCTCCGAGGAACTTCCTCGATCCATTCACCTGGATCAGATCAAACAACCAGCAGAGAAGAGAAGATCCAAAGTTGTAATCTTTATGACAAGAAATGGAAAAAGTTCAGATTTTGGTTGGTGCTTTAGGTAGTTCTCTGTTTGTTAGAGTGGCGATTTATATATATATAAATGGTGGGGAAGAGTGAGCTTGTGGGGCAAGCTTGTGTTGTAGAAATGTGAGGGAAAGAGTAAAGCTAAGTCATTTCTTTATATCGGTCATGTTTCTTGGGAAAGTTTGTGTTGTCTTCGCCGCCATCTGTGTCTTGAACCCCAAGATTCAATTTGCATGAAGCTTTTTGTCCTCGTATTATTCAAGAACCTTTCAGTTTGTAAAGGTTTATGCTTTTTTTTAAGTTAAACAATTCTGATAATACTGGTCGTACATACGGTAACGGAAACACCAGTTGCAGCATAAAATATTATTTTATTTTATTTATTTTTTTATGAATGAATATAGGAATGATTCATATTATTTCCTGGGAGAAAAAGCTCAAAAGTCAGCTTTCTCAATCATTATCGCATTTTTGTTTTCTTTCTTTAAGTCCAACAAACAGAATGAATTAATTGTGTCATATCAATAATTGTAGAAAGTGATATAGTAAATGCAGTCTAAAAGAAAATGACTGTTTAATAAATAGTCCCTGTTTTAATTTAAATTTTTCTTCTTTCTTACGTTTTACTAACATAGATAAACTTGTACTAAGGGCATGAAAATATTTGAGTTTGGATAAAGAAGGCAACTTTTGGTGGGTCATAATTGGCTCTGGAGTTTGATTGTGTCAAGTTAAAGAGAGAAGAAGATTAAGGAGCAGAACACAAGTCCAACACTTGACCAATTGGTTGCTTCATCCGCAAGGAACTTGCTATTTGCTTTGCTTTGCTTCGCTTCCCGAAACACGGCCCATTACCCTGATATCTATCTGCTGAGTCAAAATGGCTACTAATCTAATTACCTACTCATTTTTTTTTTGAATAGTGGAAATTCATCTTATTAGATAAAATAAGCAATGACAGAAATGTAATAAGCTAAGATGAAAAACTTAGTACAAGCAGCAGAGAGGCTATTAAGGCCGGATAAACTAGCTAATGCTGTAAAAGTGGTGAAATTTCAGACGAAACTCATGTTTCGGTACCCTGGTATACTCACTGCAAGGAATTGACTAATCGTACCGACTCACTATAGCAATGTGCTCTGGATAGTTAGACATGAAGAACCTAACAAGAAAACCATCCATTCCACAACAAAAGTTTCGAAAATAACTAAGAACAATAAAACAACCAAGAAACCTCGAGAAACAAAACTTAAAAGAGAGTATCAAGCTTCTATCCCTAAAAAAATTACCAAATTGATAATCAAAAGCAAAAAAGATCGAAATGATACCTGTCAAAATCGATCAGGCGGGCCCACAGTCTGGCCAACCCCTCCTATCCATCCTCATGTTTCTATGCAGGGCGAGTCCCCGCTCAACCCTGCTTATACCAGAAAAATCAGTAGGTCCTGATCTCCATTCAATCCGAGGAGCATGTCAAAACCACCTGGATCAAAACTCATTCCAGGATTAACCGAGCTTGCTAATCTGAGCCACCAAGATGGGTGCCCTATGATGGCTCTTGTGTCACCGAGATTGGAGCGAATCCCGTCGTGAGCGCTAGCGACAACAGGGCATATTCTTCCTAACCTTCGGTCATAAGAACTCCACTCTGAACCGACGTGGACCACCAGAGTCGAACAGAAAAGGAACCTGTTGTTGAAAGGATCATCAAAGTTAAAGGCAAATCCACCATTGAAAGCCCCAACAGAAACCGGTGGTGCGTTGGTGGAGCCCAACAAAGCACCATGTACAAGATCCGCACACCTCGTCACCGGAGCAGATCCGTAAGCGGCGGCGGCGGCGGCAGTAAGAGGCAGAGAGCAAGAGCGCAGTTTGAGGCAGGTGGGGCAAGCCTCACCGGTGCCAGAAAGGCACGATCTCACCTCCGAAATGAGAAGCAGGAGGCCAGCAGAATCAGAGGGCGGCGCGATGACTGGCGACGATGCGGCGGCGACAGCGACAGCGACAGTGGAGTTGAAAAACTCATGTGCGGCGCTTGAGAGAAAGCTAAAAAACCTAGCCATTAGAATGGCGAGTTGAAAAACTCATGTGCGGCGCTTGAGAGAAAGCTAAAAAACCTAGCCATTAGAATGGCGGCTATGGGATGATGAGCAACATTGGAGGAGTGATGAACGACACCGGTGGAGCGAATGATGGCGAGCACGGTGGGCTAGCTTGGAGGGGAAGTTACGGAGCGGCTAGGTTTCAGCTTTTCATTTTAGACTTGCACCACCTACTCAATTTAGCTGCTCATGACTTGATTAATTCAACTAATCACAAGCTTTGATGTTGTCCTCCTGCTAATTACGTGTTACCTCAACTCAATATTCATCCAAAAACAATTCCTTCAGGAATAAATACTCTTAACCATTTCATATTTAGTTGGAGGATTTTAATTTTCCCATCAAGACAATTAATTTTGTAGAATTTTGAAAAAGTTCAATGATTATATATGGGATAAAGTGTACTCATAGTCCTGTAACTTTAATTATTATCTCACTAGGTTCATATTTTAGTTTTTTTTCTTATTGAAATCTTGTTTTAAAAAATTTAATCAATTTATGAACCTTTTCCATCTGTCTACCGTTAAGTTTAACGGATTTGGAGGAAAATGTTAATTTTGACAATTATATTTTTTCAAATAATTTATTTACATCCTAAGTTTTAAACTTAACCATTTATGCAAACACCCAATAATTATAAACTTAACACTTTTACCCAAAAGTTTCCATCCATTCCTTCCACCATCCTGCCACCGTCGGGTCGGCACCGCCGCCGCAAGATCGCCGCCACCGCGCTGACGACGGACGACAAAAAATCCGGATCGCGACCTCAAGCCTAGGGATGGGCATTGCCGCATTGGAACGGGTCGACTCATTTCATGGATCGATCCGCATTGATCCGATCGGCTCCACCCAAAGTGACTAAAGTGTAACTTTTTAAAGTTTTAGTCCTTTTTTATTTTTTTAATAAAGTTCAGGGACTAAAATGTAAATAATGTTGGGTTAAAATGTAAATTTTTAAAAGGTTTGAGGACCAAATTGTATTTTTTTTAAGTTGGAGGACCATTTTGTAATTTTATTTTTAAAGTTTAAGGACTATATTACAAATAATATTTTTTATCGGTGGAGCTTCACAGAGTTCCAATTGATATCTATGACCCGTTCCACCATAGGTGGATCACAAAAAAATTAAGTAAAAGTGTTAAATTTATAATTATTGGGGTGTATGCGTATAAATGGTTAAGTTTAAAACTTAGGGTATAAATAGATTTATTTGAAAAAATAGAGTTTCCAAAATAATTATTTTCCCCCCAAGTCCGTTAAACTTAACGGCAGACGAATGAAAAATGATCACAAATTGAAAAAATCTTTTAAAACGAGACCTCAGCACGATAAAAAGTTAAAACAGAACTATAGTGAGACAATAATTATAGTTACAAGACTCTGGGTGCACTCAGTGGCGAAGCCAAGAATAAATTTTCAGGGTGGTGAAAGTAGCAGAGAAGTGGCGTTGATGTTGGTGAAGCCGACAAATAGCAGCAAGAGCCTGGAGCTGGAGGCCGTCCGGAGGAGGTGGTCAGAGGCCGGACCAGTGACGCGTCGCCGGTGGAGTTGGAGAATCACAGTCGGCAGCTCACATGCAGGACGTAGATCTGGATTGGGACCGCTGGCACGCTGCTCCTTGCTGCACCTGCACTGCTGCTCCGCCTTTGTCACTGCCTACTGGGCTGGAATGGACGTCGGACGGTGGAGAGGAAAGGCCGAAGTCACCGGCTTTGGCGGGCTGGGTTGATGATTGAGATTTGAGGATTTCAACTAGCAATTCACTTATAATAGCTCGTACTGAGGACATGGAGATGATGGTTTTTTTGTTGTCTGTCACTTCCTCCGTTCCTGAAAAATTGGTATATTTTTTTTTTTGATATTGTGAGAGAACCAAATTATTACTAGGAAGAACTTATTAAAAAAAATTGAAAAAAATATATTTAGAAACTAGACACATTAATCTATAATTTGCATTAAAAATATTTGTTTTTTTGTATTAAAATATTAAAGAAATAAAATTATAAATTAAATACTAAAAATGAAATGCATTAATTATTTGGAGACGGAGGTAATACTCCCTTCGTCCCTTTATTATTAAAACATTTTATTTCGATACGGAAATTAAGGTGGGTGTAGATATGATAAAATTTGACAAATATACTCACTCTCATTCAAAAGTAAAAACTGATGGAAATAAATTGGGCCAAGCCCACAGCTGGCGCTAAGCGGGAGAAAGAAGAGCAAACTTCATCCACAACTTCTAATCAGCAAATCATCGACATTATGAACAAATTTCAAAGCTAGAAAGAAATTGAGATCCCTCTACAAGATTTCTCTTTGAATCAAGAACTCCTAGCAAGGTAAGTTTCTTGG
>JBBYHH010490651.1:0-11176 GCA_038382905.1 Daphne laureola
TTACATGTTTCTACCATATTAGGGCCCTAAACAACAATCTAACATTATTCAACCAACTTCCACCCATAAATCTTCAAATACATTTTTCATCATCCACTAGTAGTTTTGGCCTAAACCCTTAGACCATTCATCTCAACATTTTTCCATACAACTTTCACTCATTTAGGAGTTCCTAAACACCCCTAATTCAGAGCAATTCACACAATTAACATTGAATTACTATTATTCAAATTCAACTTGAATTTTATCCAACACTATAACACCATCATCCATGTTGATTATCAACTAATTCCAAGAAATAAAGTTTCTCAATATCAACCCAAGAACACAATTGAATCATCACTTCAACACAATTACACACTTTGATCAATCTCATCCAATCTCGGCCAACTCTGACCACAATTGACCATGATCATAACCAATGATTCAATACTTCTCCCAAGACTTAAATATGCTTAAAATCATCCCTAGAATACATTTTAGGTCTTAATTTAGGTCAATTATGCACTTTGATTCTCCACCTCAAACTTTAGCCCTTAAAGCATAGCTCATTGATTCATGATGAATTGATCAATACTCCAAGCATTAATAATTCTCTAATACCACCGAAGAACACTAATTAGGAATCAATTTAATCTTCCCCCAAAATTCCATCATGAACCCTAGATTCGAATTCTTCCAATCATGAAGAAATGGTGAAGTAAAGCTTGTTTCTAGTTCAATTTCATCATTAAAACATGCTTACCTCTTAAATTCCTCAAGGATTTTATGCAGATATTCACCCTTGCCTCACTCAAGAATTCGGCCACACCCTTAGAGGAGGAGAAAAGTGTTATTTTCTTGAGTAATCTTAGTTCTAGGTAGATTCCCACATGAAAGTAGCTTCTCCTTCAACTTTACAAGTCTAAATGGTAAGGAATGATGAAGAATTTTGAGCAAGAGATGGTGAGGAAGAGGATGAAGAATCGGCAACATCTTGGTGAGGGAGGAGAGAGAGAGTGAAATTGTAACTTATGTTATTTCTGTCATAAACCGTATATATATAACCTTTTACCATTTTGCCCCTTTCCTTTCATTTTTATTCCCGTCTCATCTCCATTCCAATTACCATAATCCACTTAACTCATCTTAATTATGGTACACAATTATGTTTCCAACATAATTCTAGTTTTGTCCGATTTTGTAAAATGACCGTCTTGTCCTCTGAGGTCATTTTTGGAAAAACTGCCCAAAATTCACGTACTAACTCAAAATACATTTCTCATTGACCTTCCATCAATTCCCACTTAATATTCCAACTTATAGATCCATTTATCAACACTTGAGTGATTTTTTATCTTACCACAAAAGTGTGACACTTGTATTCCACTTACTAACATAACCTTAATACATCATGTATCATAACTTGTCATTTTATTTTCCTTTCCTCATTATAGCCACCAACATCATACTTTCTGAATTAATTTTCCATTTTCTTCCACTTTTCCAAAAATAACCATTTTGTCCCTAGAGATGAAATTTCACAAAAATAGCCCAGAATTCAGTGGTGGCTATAACATTCTTCCCTTTTTAAGACTCTTGGTACTCCAAGAGTATCTTAACAATTAAACTCCTTTTGACATTCCTATACCATTACATCCCGTCGAACGGATGCATATACCGATACCTTCATGTCCCACTGGATGAAAGCCCATACCATAATTCTGCGTCCGCTCGGATGAAAGTTCATACCATAACCGTTACTTTTTTCATAGCTTTTGCCATTTTCATAACCTTTACCATTTTTAGCCATACATTAACCCATATATGAAGAACGCATTTCAACCCATATACCATTGTGACATACTTCATATTCGGCATACATACTTCATATTTACCCTCGTCGGCAGTACAACTGGTGTAGACATTACAATCCCTGCCTAATCTCTTGCACATGTGATGTCATCCTTTGACATACGTGCCTTTCCCTAAACTTATTTGGGACTGTGAACCTTTAATCATGATTAACCTATACTTCCTGAATGTATTTCCGTACAATTGATCCGTACCTAATTCAAATCAACTTATCTTTCCTTTTATTCTTCCAACCTTCTCTTCTTTCCAACATCCTATTTCCAGCATTACCAACATTCAGTAAAACATTTTTAGAAAACTTCGCAAGTGTCCAAATCTGGTTTTGTAATTTTTTCCTTAAACTAGACACGTGAGGCTACGTAGCCTCACAATAATTCCCAGATGGAAACTCCAAGGGAGTCAGTGTAGTTTATTCATACAAGTTTGGTCAAAATCTGTTATTTTTTCCTGGAAAACAGCTTTGTGTCTAGTTTAAGTTCACTTCACAAACTGGATCTACAGGTTGAAATAAATTGTGGAATTGTATCCCAAGCCACTATACTTAATTATGAAGGTCCATGTAAAATTCCAAGTCCAATGGCCTCTTACAACCTTATCAAATGAAGTATCCAATTCCAGTAAAGTCAGATCACTGATTTCTAATACTCCTGGCATCATTTGACTAATATTCTCGAACCACCGTCTATCAGGCGAGAGAGGTAGTTTAAACTACATTTCAGGGCCTCTCAATGCCATTCTGTCATGCAGGTGCATCTTGTTGCACCCCGAGTCAATTGCCGGTCTTTTGACACGGCAACCATAGACAGTACCGAGTTCTAGGACTAACGGTACTCACTATCATAAATGGACTAATCTTGACAATCCTTATATTTCCATCATAATCTTGTACTTACTATTATTTCCTAATATTGATGTGGAGCGCGAATTCTCTGCACTGGGTCATCCTGTCAATTTTATTTTTTCATGTGTCATCCTTATCTTAAACCTTGACAATTTTTCCATTATCATATTCGAGAGACAATTGGTGCTTCCACACCTCCGTGTCCATACACCTATCCTTCACATGAATTCTATTACCTTAAGCCTTTTGTATTTATTTTTTGCATAATACATTGGACCAGACAGATATCTTCCCTCATAAACTCAGTACCTCATAGAAATGTCATAATACAGCATCAGAGGATGCATAACAGAAATCTTGGATGGTGTCCCGACGCAGCATCCAAGGACCATTGACACCCAATCCATGGTTGCATAAAATCTTTGCATAAAGCACAATTACTAAGTATCCTACCTTACCTGGAGCTGCCAGTCATTACAGCGGGTCACCTTAGCAGTTACGTTCTTTAAACATAATTCTGTCATCATTACTATCCATTATCCCTTCTTAATCATTAACTACTGCACATACTGAAACCAATACCCATCATTACCATTTCAGAATCCATAGTTGCAGTGCTCACTTAACCTATTTAATCATAATTCCTCTTATTCTTATAACTGTCCTCTTTGTTGCCTCGGTTCAATCATTCCTTTCACATACTGCCCAACGGAGTGGTGCCTCTACCCCCATCCTTCGCTCGTGAAACATATGCGAGAACTACTCCCAGGTCATGACGGGATCCTACCTACCCTGCTGTATACACTCCTCTTTCCTTGCACCCGCCACTCCCTTCCACCAGTGGTACACCTGGTCGTGAAGGTTAAACATGGCCATCAAAACCACATCATCGGAAGGAAAGCCCAGCCTCAAAAAAAGCCGATCTGTTTTTGTATACCAGGATTCGGCCGCGTTCGGCCTTCCCATACCTATAATTAGACGGGGGACCAAATGCTGAAATGATTCTAACAAGGTCAACCCATGAGATCCTATAACACGCTCTACCCGGGGCCTCTGGCCCACCGTCCATCATCATCATCTGCCCCAAAATCTACATCAGCTTCGCTGGATCCTAAATCTGCGGCTGAGGGGGCTCAATCGATATTGATGGGTGCCTGGGCATTCGATGCCGTTTCCAACAGTATCAGATGGAGCAGGATCTTCGTCCCTTAACTCTGGATGCAACACTCGCTGTCGGCGAGTGTTGACCATTTTCCTGAAATCCCATAATATAAGAAAGAACACAATATAACGATTAACTACCATACATAAGAAAGGAACAATATTCCTAGCTCTGTAGTGTAGATGCAATGTATGATGGAAATTATCATACAGAAAATCCGCATCAAAACTCATCCCACATAATAAACACAATTACCATTAGAAAATATGTATCTTTACTTGATCACTTATTGAAAACACCAATGACATTTCTGTACCTTATTCACGTTGAGCACGTCTAGACAGAAAGCCTACAGTCTCACTTCTCATTCCAACGATAATCTCATAAGGAGCTCTTCTTACAGAACATTCCCGGAATCGATCGGTGGAGCTGGGGCATTGCCCGTCCAACCATACCCTCCATATTCTTCCTATACCATTCTCTTAAACACTTATCATAACCACCAGATAACTATAACAATTCTGCAACGACCATATCCTTTATGGTCCAACCACGTGTAACTTTTCCTTTTAACCATAGTCCTTCCCGCATTTATGTCAAGTGAAGTATGCTTAGACCGACCACCCAAATTCCACCTCTCGCTCTAGGAAAGTTCACGTAAGGAGGTCGCCACCGCCCTACATGAACTATCCCAAAATCAATCAGTGGAACATGGGCTTACCCTTCTAAACATACTCTTCCTAACACTTACGCTCGATCTAACCCTTAACCATGCTCTGATACCAAAATTGTCACCACCCCCTCCGCACACGGCCCGGCGAAAGCGAATGCGGACATGAGGGGCATGGTGACGGTTGCTTAACCTTACGGGTAGTCACCTTGGTGGGAGGTTTCCATAACCCGATCCCAAGTTACATCTTCAATTTCCTATTTTCGATACTACTACCTAGCATTTTATCAACACGTAAATCCTGCATTCATACAGCGATTACGACCTTACAAAATCTAGCACTCATATACAATTTAGCTAAGCTCCACTCAGCACAGATGCACTATAAAGGACACTTGCCGCTACAGTTCAGGGCAAGTACTCCCTGATAAACATAACCATAAACAAGATTCAACATTATAACCATCATAAAACCTATTCCAAAAATCTGCATTCATTCTATCACATGATCATGCTTCTACATGCTTTTCAACTCTACATGTGTATATGCAATCTACAGCTACAGAGCCACTTGCCAATAGGTACTACATACTATGCTCAGGTGGTCGGATCTGCGGGATTCTAACACACAACACCTGATACTGCTTCTGCTGCTGTTGCTGCTGAACATACATAAAAGAGAAGTGTTAACCGTTAATCATAAACATAAGGTGCTCATCCATAAAATCCAAATTAGTCATTTCCCATTTCATTTACTTTCCCTTTCCTTAACATGCATTTCTATTATCATACTAAACCTTGTTCCATTATCAAGCTTTTCCTATTCATAACTATTTCATTTCATTCATCTCTTTTTCTAACCTTTTCCTTTTAGTTATCAATTTTTATAACCATTTCCTTTCTTTCTTTCCTTTTAATACCTTATGCCATTTCATACTACCTTTTCCATTTCATTCCATTTCCTTTTCGTACTTCCTTTCTTTCATATCATAAATCCTTTCTATAACATAATCATTTTCTCAATTGGTTTCACCCCCATCCCATTATCATAAATTACTATTATTAAAATTCAACTTGAATTTTGGCCAACACTACAACACCATCATCCATGTTGATTCTTAACTCATTCCAAGCATTAAAGTTTCTCAATATCAATCCGAGAACATAATTGAATCATCAATTCAATACAATTACACACTTTGATCAATCTCATCCAATTTTGGCCAACTTTCACCACAATTGACCATAATCATAACCAATGATTCAATACTTCTTTCAAGAAATAAAGATGCTTAAAATAATATCTAGAATATATTTTAGGCCTTACTTTAGGTCAATTATACATTTTGATTCTCCACCTCAAAATTTAGACCTTAAAGCATAGCTCATTGATTCATGATGAATTGATCAATACTTCAAGCATTAACTATTATCTAATACCACCCAAGAACACTAATTAGGCATCAATTTAATCTTCCCCAAAAATTCCATCATGAACCCTAGATTCGAATTCTTCTAATCATGAAGAAATGGTGAAGTAAAGGTTGTTTCTACTTCAATTCCATCATTAAAACATGCTTACCTATTTAATTCCTCAAGGATTTGATGAAAATCTTCACTCTTGCCTCACTCAAGAATTTGGCCACACCGTTGTTGTTGGAGAAAGGTGTTGTTTTCTTGAGTAATCTTAGTTCTAGGTAGATTCCCACATGGAAGTAGCTTATCCTTCAACTTTGCAAGGCTAAATGGTAAGGATTGATGAAGAATTTTAAGCAAGAGATGGTGAGGAAGAGGATAAAGAATCGGTAGCAGCTTGGTGAGGGATGAGAGAGAGAGTGAAATTGTAACATATGTTATTTCTATGTCATAAACCATATATATATAACCTTTTATCATTTTGTCCCTTTCTTTTCCTTTTTCTTCCCGTCTCATCTCCATTCCAATTACCATAATCCAATTAACTCATCTTAATTATGGTACATAATTATGTTTCTAACATAATTCCAGTTTTGTCCAATTTTTTAAAATGACCATTTTGTCCTCCGGGGTCATATTTTGGAAAAACGGCCCAAAATTCACGTACTAACTCAAAATACCTTTCTCATTTATCTTCCATCAGTTACTACTTAATATTCCAACTTATAGATCCATTTATGAACAATTGAATGCATTTCGTATGTATGACAATCAAAAAACAAGCACGGATCCAACTTGCTATAGTAATTTATGCTCTCGATGGGCGCCACCATCAGAGCTCTGCTCTGAGCACTACCAGTGCTCACGGTGAATGGGGAAGAAGAAATCAACTCGCGCTACAGGGGGGAAGACCACCAAACACAAGAATGAGCGATTCGATATCAAATCGACGATCGAAATTGAAAACATGACCAAAGATGATTACTCAGATAGAGATGAAAGAATCGAAACCATTGACCCCATTTTCACCGCCGCAACAACCAGAGAATCGCCGACAATTGAGAAACCTACCCTTACTGTAACATCATCACAACCGAATTCCAAGAAGAGCTGGGCAGACCGAGTTCAGACTAAAGAAGATGACTCCGGAGTCCGAAATGAAAGCATTAAGGTCAGACAAAACCCAAACTTTGTCCTTGAATTTGATCCAGAAGTAATGAAAGATGAAGAACTATTCTTCTCGAATGCCGACCTGGATGAAGGATCAAAGTACTGGAAGCACACTCTCATTGGATGTGTCATGGGTACAGAAGTTTCTTGGACCAATATGCAAAAGTTTGTTAAGGCATGGTGGCTGGACATTGCACCTTCAACCATAGTCAAACAATCAGGTGTCTTTCTCTATACCTTCCACTCAAATGATGATATGTGCAAAATTTATGAAGCTCTCACCTACTTTGTATTCGACAAACCATTGATGCTAAAGAGATATGAATTGGGAATGACTGTGAGCAAGAGTCTATTTGAAGAGAAACCAGTCTGGATCCGCTTGCCTGATTTAAAAATGGAACTCTGGACTCCTACAGTTCTAAGCAAACTAGTCAGTGTAATTGGAAAACCTTTGATGACTGATCCACCAACTGTCCAATGTACAAGGTTATCATATTCTAAATTCTTGGTTTCATTACATGATGCAGGCAACCCTCCAGACATTCTAAAGTTCACAACCCCTGAAGGAATGCACCTACAGAGAATCCAATATGAATGGAATCCACTTCCTTGGTCTAAATGTCAGAAATGAGGTCATCAAGAAGAGTTGTGTGATCCTGAGTACAAACCAGCTCTCCGCAAAGAGGCCTCAAATCAAGATATGGTATCAGCTTAGACCACAGATACACATAAAAAAGAAACAAATCAAGGGCAGATCCTACAGCAGCAGGACAGAGGTACTCCTGGGGTAGAGGATTCGAGCTTCCAACTAGTTACCAGAAGACAATGGCAGAAGAAGGGAGGTGGAAAGGAAACAAAAGAGAAGGGTACAACTCTTGTAGCTTCTCCAACCTACTTCTCACATCTACAACCCGAGGCAAATGATATGGATGAGTACCATCCCCCCATTCCATATTAATGTGGGCTTATTGGAATGTGAGGGGATTAAATGATCCCATCAAGCAACAGGAAGTCAAGAAATTAATTAGAAAGAGGAAATTACATCTAGTAGCATTACTAGAGACAAGAGTGAAGGCCTCAAAATTCATGGCAATATTTAAGAAGGTTATGGGTGGTTGGAACTACCTCAACAATTATTGCTTGGCCCATAATGGCCGCATTTGGATGGGATGGGATCCCTAGGTATTTAATGTTCACATAATTCAAGTAGAAGAATAATATATTCACTTGAAACTGAAGCATTGTATTGACCAGTAGTCTACTTGCCTCACCATTGTCTATTCCTCAAACTTCCCTGCTCAAAGAACTTTGGCCTGGCAAGCCATTTCAGAATATGCTCAGTCCATAACAACCCCTTGGGTTCTATTAGGAGACTTGAATGAGGTACTTACCAGTTCAGAAAAGTTATCACCTCTAGATAATACATCTCTTCATGCGGCAGGTCTGTCTATCATGTGTGATAAACTGGGGCTAATGGATCTATGCAGTACATGCCCCATCTTTACATGGTGCAATCAGCAAGGTCCCTTCTCAAGAATCTACTGCAAACTTGATCGGATATTAGAAAATATTGAATGGTTTGAGAAATTCTCCACATCTAGGGTAGAATTTAAAAATTCTCCCTTTTCTGATCACACCATAGCTTTCTTATCTATTCAGAATGAGGAGATATCAAGAAGAGGCCCCTTCATATTTCTAAACATGTGGATGAATCACCACAGTTTCCAATAGCTCCTAAGAAAAGTATGGCTAGCACCTATTCAGCATTCTAATCCAGCAAAAAACTTGGTCCTTCGGCTAGAATTATTGAAGATAGAACTAAAGAACTTCAATCTTCAACACTTCAGTGCTATCCAAGACAGAGTCACCAAAGATGATGATCTTTATCAGTGCAGCTCTTCTCAGCTCGAGAAAAACCTATTAAATCTTGATCTGATTCAGAAACTATCCAAAGCAAGAAACAACCTTATGGATCTAAAAAGGTGGGAGGAAAGTTTCTATAGACAGAATTCATCTAGTGATTGGGCCCAAATGGGTGATGGAAACACTGCATTCTTCTATGCAAGCATCCATGAGCAGCAGATCAAGAGGAACATCTCCTGTCTAGTTACTATTACAGGAAGAACCAGTAACCCTGAACCAATAGCTATAGAGCTTGTCAACTTCTTAGAAAACCTACTTGCTCCTCCTATTACTCCTTTACAACCCATTCACCTTCATATTTCAATCTCAAGTACCACTCTCAACTTAGATCAGCAGTACCAAATCAACAGACCAGTAAAAAAAATAGAAATTCAAGATGCACTATTTTTTATGAATCCTTCAAAGTCTCCTGGTCCGGATGGATTCACAACTGCATTTTATCAGAAACAATGGACTCTTATAGGAGAGGATATTTGGGCAGCAATTGAATACTCTCTTAATAAAGGAAGTCTCCGTACTTCCTTTAGGGAAACCATCATTCACCTAATCCCAAAGAGTTTCCAAGCCTTCTCTGCAGTTGAATATAGGCCTATATCCTGTTGCAATGTAATATAGAAGATCCTTTCTAAGGTACTAGATATCAGAATGCAAAAGATCCTCCCCTATATCATTAACTCAGCTCAGGCTGGATTTGTTAAGGGTCGTCAAATAATAGATAATGTATGTCTCGCACAGGAAATCCTTAAAGGGTATGGTAGGAAGGGTCTCTCACCTTGAATGGCTCTCAAGATTGATATCAGAAAGGCTTTTGACTCCATATCCTGCGACTTTCTTCAACAATTTATGATTCAGTTGGGATTCCCTCTCCTATTTGTCAAATGGACTATGATGTGTGTTAGATCACCCTCGTATTCACTCAATGTTAATGGTACTCTATAGGGTTTTTTCAAAGGCAGAAAAGGGATAAGGCAAGGTGATCCACTCTCTTCCTACTTATTTGTAATTTCTATGGAGTATCTTTCATGGCTCCTAGATTCCAGATTTGCTGATTATTCTATCAAATACCATCCCAGATGCAAAAAGATGAAGGTAATACACTTGCTATTTGCTAATGATTTAATGCTTTTTGCCTCTGCCTCTGTGATCTCTCGAAATGGTATAAAAAATGCATTGGATATATTCTCATCTACTAATGGACTCTTTATCAATGATCATAAAAGAAATATTTACTTCTCTTGGGTTGGAGAATCTCTAGCCTCAGATATCTTATCTGTCTTGAGCATACAAAAAGGAGAGTTCCCAACTAAATATCTAGGTGTTCCTTTGAGCGGGACTAGACTTACTAAGGAAACGTTTCATCCATTAACTGTGTCACCCCACCCCTGCACCACATGGCCCGGTGGGAAGTGATTGCGGGGTCGGAGGGGTGGCGGTGAACTAAACGATCAACCTGTAATGGGCAACACATAATGTTTGTTACCCACGTTATCGGTCCATGTTTACAGAACTCTATAACATATCATTCATGCGTTCCCTGTTCCTGCAAAATAGAATTCCATACAAAAACAGATATACTAAGCTCCGCTCAGGCCAGATACTCTGAAAGAAGACTGCCTCAGGCAAGCACTTCCTGATAAAAAAAAAACATACACAGCAGGAATCCAATGAAATCACATATATATAGAATCACCAAAAAAACATTCCTTTCCTGTCCTTACATGACTATATGATCATGCAATCTACACTACAGAGCTCCTACAAGCTCCAGAATATACATACGCTATCCGGGTGTCGGGTCAACTAAATCTGACAAGAAGCTTGGCTCAACCGTTGCTGCGTGCTAGCTGCGATACAATACAGAAGACAAATCATTAGCTTCAAACTCAATGTACCCTATCAAACCAATTCTAGTCAAATACCCATAACCATTACAGAAACGCTATTTCTTCCCAGATATAAACTCTAACCTTAATTAAAAAACACAGAAGGAGCTATTGTACCTGAGGTACAAAATCACTAATAGTCATGCAGTAATACTCCGCAGGCCCAGAACCAGAAGCTCTTGAAATATTCAGAAATAAGGGGTGAGTTTCCGAAAGAACCCAGTAAGAGTGTAGGTAGAAGTAAAGGTTTTCTTCGC
>JBBYHH010490762.1:0-11176 GCA_038382905.1 Daphne laureola
TAACAATTGACACTTCTGACCCAGTACCACATTTCACGGGATCATGACCCCCGCTAGCCCTTACAATTTCAACTCACAACTGCAATCATGAGTTAGCAGTTGCCTATAGGCTAGTAGTCAATACGTCATAGTCGAGGAACCTTCACATTTCACGGGATCATGACCCCCGCTAGCCCTTACAATTTCAACTCACAACTGCAATCATGAGTTAGCAGTCGCCTATAGGATAGTAGTCAGTACGTCATAATCGAGGAACCTTCAGTGTTACAACAGTCAGTAGAGCAAAATAAATAAGCGGTAGGGTAGTGGCATACCCTTGGTTGCTCACAAAACTTAACCTGTTGCAGCGGGTTAAGTACCTATGACTCAGCAGAAAGGTAAACCAAGTTTCAGTTACGTACCTTAGCAATTTTTCTTACCAGTCTTTTGATCTTAAGCATATTTTGTTCCTCGCACGCTCCTAAGCTTTTCCACATTTATTGTTCCTGAAACTTACTTTGTACACATGTTAGTCATGCATTATTAAAGAAATGAATTGCCAAACATTGGCAAATCAGGAAATCTGTGGAAGAAATGGCGTCAGAAAGTTACCTGATCTTTCTGCGCACTTTACTTACCATTACTCTCGGATAATCTTCAAACACTACTAAACTTAGCAAGTAAGTTTGAAAAGATTTGAAAATCTTTCACACTTTGAACTCAGGCTCTGATACCAACTGAATTAGCATAAAATACTAGAAAATATCAGAGTGGCGCAGCAGAAGTGTAGTGATCAAGTGATTGATGACTACTGCTGCAAGCTTAGCGTAACGGAACTGTAGAACTAATTGGGAAACCGGACACCTTACTATAGGTTGTCACTTAACATTGATGTCTAAATATCGACCCTCAAGAACGGTAAAGAAAAGTGAATACTGAAACTTAGGTGAATTAAAAACTGTTAAATGATAAAACTGGAATGTATGAATGATGTTGAGTTAGAGAAAAGATAGAAGTGAATTTGAGCTTAACTGTCATGTATGTACTGCTTATAGAAGCAAGACTGTTACTAGGAGTTAGAAATTACTAGAACTAGAATAAAAGCTTTAAGACTCTTAGGAGAAAACTTATAGAGCAAGTTATTGGGATCAATCCCCTGATGGTATTACGTGTAGAATGAGGTTCTACACACGACTTCGAGGACGAAGTCTTATTATAAGGGGGGAGAATGTTATGACCCGTCCTTCAGAACGTGTCATAACGAAGTGAGTTAAGAAAATACTGGGAGTGACTTAATTGTCAAGAATAAAACTGTGAAAAGTTGTTAGTGACTCAATTGACTAAAATGTAAAACTAGAATGGAAGTGGGGTTTATTTGCCTAAAACTTATTAGTTGAAGGTCTGACTAATTAAATAAAATAAAGAAAATGAGAATCAGAAATAAAAAGAAATAAAAGGAAAGACGGAGAGGGGGCGACGATGCAGATTCTCTCATTCTTGATTCTTCTTGATTCGTCTTCGTCATTCTTCTTCTCCTGGTCTGGTAGCGAGCTCGACTTGTCAAGCATCAAACGAGCAACTTCTCTGGCGGATCAACGCGGCGATCAACGGTGAGACTGGGCGCGGCGAAGGTAGGAGAGCACCGACGATTGATTGCTTCTTCTTCTTTTTCGATGGATCCTTGCTTCTTCTACTGATGGTCTGGGAAGGAGGAAACCGCCGGAAGCAGGACCGATGGAAGCTATCTCTGGCGTCGACCGGTGTGTTGAAGGTGGGAGCAGCACCTGTAAAGCGGACTTTCACTCCTTCGTAGCGCATCGTGGCCAAGAGGTACAAGTGATAGCAGAGGCGTGGCGGCACGTGGAGGTGATGATCGACAGAATAACGATGGCCGACGAGCTTCCTATGTTAAGATAAGCCATCTCTCTAATTAATCTACAGTGCATGTGAAATTTATTCAGCTTTGATGAAATTCCTTCTTGGCCGAATTCACTGACCGCTTTTACTTATTTATTACTTGCATTATTTCCTGACTTTATCTTCTTGAATTGCTTAATTGATTAGCTGCTAAATTTGCATTGCTACTTAAGTGGTAGTTTGGTTAGTATGTTTGACTACTGCTGTGATTGGCTAGGATTATATCACAGACTTGTTATTGTTGTCTGTTAGAAATATATCTTACCTACAGGTCCGGTCATGTTTTAGTAGTTAGAGATTTGGTTAGTTCATGTCGTAAATCAAGCATGATTGCTCTTAAGCTGTAGATTCTATTACTGAATGGAATGTTTATGTTTCAATAAAAGGTTTAATTAAGAATTTAGTGGAGTCGAGCACGTTATAAAATTAGTAGAAGTTTGGACCCTACTTGTTAAATGATGCTAGAAATACCCCTCTCAAGAATATGAACTTATGCTAGTCTGGGTTAGTTATAGGTTAAGTAAATGTTAGCAATTGTTATAAATTACAAGGTAGCTAATTGTCACAAATATGCATGTTAATAATTGTGGTAATGCTAGTAGTTTCGACTGTTGTCATATTTTAGCATTTTTGTTTCTAGTCATTGAGATGTAAGAAATATACAACTTATGATTGAATGGTCCATAGAAGGTGAGAACTCTTCACGGTAAAGCTTAGTGTATTATTGATGCTTTACTGCAATGTTGGCCAAGGTATGACTTCTCTTACTCTTCTTCTTACCTTCTGGACTTGGATCAAATATATTATTGTATGTGTTCTATTAACTGCTCTATTGTGATTGTTGGGTCTGAGACCCTTTCTGGCCAGCTGAGGTTATGAACACCTCAGCCAACTTTCTCTGTTGCCTCTCTTGTTTGTCTTGCAGGTCTTCTTGTGCTTTCTCTGCTAAATAGGTGTTGCCTTGTAATGCATGAATCATGTGTATGAGCTATGGTTGTCCCTGCTAATGGGAGCATGACAGGGTGGTGGTGTTGAGATCTTAGTTGTTGCATAGCGCTTACACTACTTCCTATGCTTTCCACCCACCTAGCATGTTTCCTAGATTAGGAATATCATACACAGGCTCAAGAACAACCATACCATCCCTCCTATGCTTTTCTTTGTGTTGCATGATAGTTGTTGTAACATCATAATAGGCTTTCTGCTACTCACACTAATGTGTTATTAGGTAGTATCATGTCTAGGCTAGGAGTGCACCTAAGCATAGTATATGTAGGCTTATATTGAGTTATCTTGCTTTTCTTCTTGTTGTGCAAATTAACCAGTTTGTTGATCTATTTCTCGGATTTTACTGTTTGAACCCCTGGCATGTTCCCAACCCCGAGTGTTAATTAACTAAAGTGAACATAGGGAAGGACACTTAGAAACATCCCCTAGGACCTAACCTGCTTTTATTACTAACATGTTTACCAAGTGTGTAGAATGTAAGAAAAGCAGCATAACTGTGAAACCAACTCGGGAGCTGGAACTGGAACAAGACAGAAGACAAAGCAATAGTGGGGAACGTCCTCATTCTTACCAAAGTAGTCACTTGGCTTCCTTTTTAGGAAAGGACTCTTTTGGCCTTTCTTGCTGAGGACACCTCTTGAGTCTCCGTTAAAAAGTTGCATTTTCCTCACGGGAGTGCTCGTCACTCCTGTAAGTTCCTCGACTCCCTCTCTCGTACTTATTTACCTTCTTTTCTTGCAAGTTACTTTATTATTATTATTATATGTTTATTGAATGTCTACTCACACCCCTAAATATTACTTGCAAGAAACCTGGCATTTGCGTAAGGACGGGAGAGAAGATCGAGGAGGAACACCGAGACACGAGGACGAGACATCTCGGGCTTGGACGGCTGTCAACACTTGCTAATCATGCTATATTTTAGTCAAGTCTGTTTGTAATCTTTTACAAATTACCACTCGTTTTCTTATTAAAACTTCTAATTAGACCGAGAGGAATGAAGCCCATCCCACACTTTAGATTTTATGAAATAAAGCTAACAATTACACAGTAAAGGGATTTATAGAGATTTATGAACATCCCTTAATCAACCAAGTTTCACATTCTTTGTTACCAAACAATTAGGTAATTCTAGTAATTAGTCTAATATTTCTCATCAAGCATTTACTAACAATTTTACCAACTACTCAAAAGGCAACTAAACTAATAAAATCAGCATTAACAAATCAACAAAATACCCACAAACACAATTCAAGGAAATCGGCCAAGGGGAAGAATCCCATAGGTGATGCTCTAAAATAAATATGCACTTTGCTACATCAAACAAGCAATTTCAGCAATTAGTTTACTGTTAACACAAGAGACAATCCATAATTTAAGGACAAGCTCGAACTCGGTCTAGGCAGGATTTTCGTAAGTCATGATGAGATTAAACATGAAATGGAAATTAACAAGTAAGAGGGACTCATCTGGAGGCAGGAGGTTCGCCGGTCACTCTCGATTCGTCGGAAAACGCCCGACGGTCCTCTATCGCTGCCGATTCTCACGCCCAACGCTGCTCTTTCGTCTCGCGTCCGTGCGTGAAGCTGCGCTCAGCCTCCAGCTTGCCGGTTCGAGCCAGAGTCGCCGTTGATCGTCACTGCTCGCCGGAGAACGTCTCCAGATGCTGCTGCCGGTCCCTCGAGAAGTCGAGAGAAATCTCGAAGAAGAAGAATGTAGAAAATAGGATCTGAACCGTTTTCTGTCCTTTCTTTTTCTTTTTATTCAGTTTTCATTTTATTTCTATTAACCTAAATTAATTACAAACCCCTCTAACTTAATAACAATTGTCAAATAAACCCCATTCCTATACTAATTTTACATTTTAGTCACTAACTCTTCACCTTGTTCAGCAAGTAAACCTTCAGTTTTAGAATTTCTTGCAAATTTACCCGGTATTTATATTAATGCGCTGTGTTATATGACTCGTTCGGGAGGACGGGTCATAACATTCTTCCCCCCTTATAAAGGACTTCGTCCTCGAAGTCCGGTGTAGAAATTTCTTCTACACGTCAACTAACATCGGGAGAATCTTCAATGTCTTATCCCGCAAGTTTGTTCTCGACAGTATTAAATCTGCAACCCCGTTACGCCAGACTCACAACAGTAGCCACTAGTCGCTTGACCACTACGCTTCTGCTACACTACTATGATATCTTCTAGTATTCTATCCTAAACCAGTTCTAATATCCGTCTTTCCATCAGTTCCAGTTATACCAGTCCTAAAGTTTTAACATACTAGTAATAACTTCAATAAGTTGAAAACCAGTAAAACACTACAAACACTCATTCAGAACTTATCACGTTCATTCGGTCATAGTGTAGACATAAAGATAAAATCCTCAATTAACATATATTGCTCAATAATTAGATGACAAAGCATTGAAGGGTCTTTGATCATCTCCAAATAACAGTTTACATGAGAAAATCTTCAAGATTTCTTCCTTATTGCACAATGCAGGTTTCGGCCTTCCCAATGGCTAAGGAAGAATCCAATAAATTCTCATATATTTCTTTCAGAAGCTATTAACAAAGCATTAACAGTATTTATCCACTTATTCAACAACCATTCAACACAGAAGTTAATGAAATTCCTACCATGCAAATCGGTCATTTGGACAATTCTTGAGATAGGCCTTAATTCATCATTCCTTGTAAAATTACTGACGAAAACACTTTTAAGAAGGAGAATCGTCAAGGATTTCGGATTTACCTCTCTTTTCCTCTCTAGGCCGAATTAATAGCTAGGGTTCTTGAACCAAATTATTCAATTTCCTCCCAGTAAAGAAGCGCATTTGTTCTCTCTTGTGCAGGATGAATTGAAAGTGCCTTCTCTTGAAATTTCCCAACCTGGATTGATGGCAACAAGGAGAAAGAAGAGCAATGGAAGCGACCTCGCCTCTTCCTGGTTTGCTGCCGACGCGAGAAAAGAAAAGAATATCTGATCCAGATCCCTCTTTTTCTTTCTTCTTAATTCTGTAATATAAGTAAATAATAGGTAATTATTTATCTAGCCTTCCAACTTTCAGAGATTGGAAAAATAAACCCCACTTCCCATCATATTTTCGGTTTTGCTTTCTTCTTTCTTAGTTTAGGAAAAATCTTAGAAGTTGTGATCGTGAACCATAGCTACCTGTATGGTCGGTTCAGGGTCATAATAATTTGGTATCAGAGCCTGACTTTAAAGTGTGAAAGATTCTCAAATATTTTCAAACTTGCTTGCTAAGTTTAGTAGTGTCTGAAGGTTATCCGAGGGTAATGGTAAGTAAAGTGCGCAAAAAGATCAGGTAACTTTCTGACGCTATTTCCTTTCGTAGATTTCCTTGATTTGCTAATGTTTGGCAAATCATATCTTTAATAATGCATGACTAACTTGTGTGCAAAGTAAGTTTCAAGAACAGTAAATGTGGAAAAGCTTAGGAGCGGGCGAGGAACAAAATATGCTTGAAATCGAAAGACTGGTAAGAAAAATTGCTAAGGTACGTAACTAAAACTTGGTTTACCTTTCTATTGATTCATAGGTACTTAACCCGCTGCAATGGGTTAAGTTTTGCGAGCAACCAAGGGTATGCCACTACCCTACGGATTATTTATTTTGCTCTACTGACTGCTGTAACACTGAAGGTTCCTCGACTATGACGTACTGACTACTAGCCTATAAGCGACTGCTAACTCATGATTGCAGTTGTGAGTTAGAACTGTAAGGCTAGCGGGGGTCATGATCCCGTGAAATGTGGTACTGGATCAGAAGTATCAATTGTTGTTCTACAGTCAGTCTGCTTGCATTTTCTTAAGTCTTTATTGCAAGTGTTTTGTTGAGTCTTCCTTTTATTTATCAGGTATAGTGTAGTAGTTAGTATTCGAGTCTAGAATTGTTAAGTTGATATTGAAGAGTCTGTCAGTTGTCGTATCACGGTTGACACTTATGATCACTCGCCCGAGAGCATTAAACTGAGCATTTGATATTGTTGATGTCTAATGTTGTTTTGAGTTGTTTTGCAGGATATTTAATTTCTTTTCTTTTCTGATTGAATAACTGAATGGTTAAGACTGTGTAACTGCTGACTAGTTAACTGAAAAGTAAACCCGTTAAAACTGTAGAACTAGAATAACTAGAACCGAAGTAAAAATGGGTACTAGAACTGATTTAGGATCGAATATTAGAAGATATCAAAGTGGGCAGCGGAAGCGTAGTGGTCAAGTAACTGGTGGCGACTGTTGCAAGTTTAGCATAACGGAGCTGCATAACTGACTGGAAAATCGGAACCCTACAAAGGGATTGTCACTGAATATTGATGCGTAAACATCGACCTAGAAGAACTATAAAGAAAAGTGAATATTGAAACTTAGGTGAATTAATAATTGTTAAGTGATAAAACTGGAATGTATGAATGATGTTGAGTTAGAGAAAATATAGGAAATGAATTTGAGCTTAACTGTCATGTACTGTTTATGGAAGAAAAGTTATTTGTTGTTGATTGATGAACTGCAATGTATGTGAATCTGAAGAATCATCTGCATCGGTATCGTGTTGGCCGTATGTATGATGAGATATTAGAAATTGTAGGTGAGGTAGGTGATGAATGTATAGCTTAAGTATAGGAAAACTGGAGAGAGTTTGGAGATAATCTCTAATCAACAGGTTGACGGCAACTTGGAAGAGTTAGAAGGATAAGAATTCGAGAAATGATGGTTGACGCTAAATCAATATCTAGAAGTTTAGAGTGTAACCACTGGGAGAAATTAACGACCAGGAAAAGATAATCGGGAGTTGGAATTGTCAAGCATGAAGGATATTGCAACTACGACATAAGATTGAAGAAACAAATCTGGAAGTCGCAGAAAGCGAGCAAAACTATAGTAACTTTAACTGAAGGTTTATAGTAAGACTTGAATAACAAGTCATTGGGAATCTCGAAGAATGGACTAGTCATGGAAGCTGCAGATTTAACACCGTTAAAAGAAAACTTGCAGAGCGAGTAACTGAGAACATCCCCTAAAAGTTGAATAATGTGTAGAAGAATCTTCACACACGACTTCGAGGACGAAGTCTTTTTATAAGGGGGGAGAATGTTATGACTCATCCTCCCGAACGAGTCATAATGAAGTGCGTTGACAAAATACTGGGAGGAATTGAAAGATAGTTCAATTTAAGGGGTGTCAGTGACTTAATTATCAAGAAATAGAGTTAGAAAGATTGTGAGTGACTAAACTATCAGGAAAAGAAAGTGAGGAGCTGAACAATAATTAGTAGACCAAATGTGGTCTTTCTGACAACCTTAAAATAATTGAAGTATAGGTGATTGACTGATTGACTTCACTACTCCTCTCCGGTCCGAACCGAATGGCTCTGATACCAGTGGAGGTGTGTCTCTTTGATACATATGTTTTTTAGTTCAATAGACCAAGTATATGACTCAAGGGACAAATGAATATTTCAAAGACAAAGAAATATGGTGGAGCGAGATATGCGGTATTAATAGTGAGATTTTATTTTTGGAATATAAGCGGAAAGGCTTTTGGTAATACAAAAGGAAACAACAGAGTAGAACAAAGTAGTAAAATCGTACATGGAAAATTACATGAGTGCTTTTAGAGTGCGAAAATATGCGATGTCTTCTACACTAATTTATGCACATATTTATAGTAGAAGAAGCCCCCGGGTTGTCACCGCCTCCGGGTTGTCTTTTTGTTGAACGATGCTACTTCTTTGGTAAGTGGTACATGTTTATCTACATATTTACATACATGCCTTTTGTCTTCACATGATGATGTTGTGAGCTTCAGTGAATGGTTGCTGCATCATGCTTGGCATCTCATTCCTGAGTATGGGTTTTCACATGTGGCATGATCCATCACATTTGCTTGTTCTGTGCTTGATTTTGTCCTGTTTGTCCTGTTTTTTTTGTATGTTGGTCCGTCGATGTTTATAACATAGTGATGTCATCTTCTTCTTCTAGCATATCTTGTTGATCTTCTGAACCTGAAGTAGACGTTGGTATTAATAATTCTTGAGTCGTCAATTAGAGTATTTTTTCGCATTCGTATGGATATGTTGCCGCAATTAACTGTGCTTGGTATATTGACTTAGTATTGAGAAAAGTGGCAGTAGTGTTTGCCTCATCAACTTTTAATTTTTCTTTTACTTTCATATCCTTTTGAATAATATCGGGGGTACAATTTGAAATATTATATTTATCCCACCATTTAACTCGATATTCTCGAGAAAAGAAGTCTTGGCCATAAAGGGTCTGTTGAGAATGTTTATGTTCATGCCATAATCCATGGGATTGAGTACTTCATCATAAATTTTAAAAGAAGGTGATTTTCATCTTGATTTAGAAAATACGATGAGTATGTTTCAAAACCTTTTTGAATAATGTCAGGCAGAGATTCTTTGTCGAAACCCCAAAAATCCCAACAGTCACATAAAAACCATTTGGGGATGGTATCAAAGGTTGTTTGATTTTTTTTATTATCGAAAAAGAGAAACCATGAATGTGACCAACAACGTAGATATAAAAATCGGTTCCAAGCCTTCATGTAATCATAGTAATTATAAGAGAGTGGTTGATTTTGAATCGGTATTGAGAATGGTTTTGCGCAGTAAAGAGAGTCTTCCCATTCTACTAGAGTGATTATCTTGACTATCTTGGCTTTAGAGAAAGCAATAGTTTGAATATCAGGGGGGTTGTACCGATGTACTAGTTCTATTGAATGAGAATCAACTAAAATCCTTTCATAAAATTCTCTAGTTCTAATCATGGTCTCAGGTATGAAATTAAAACCAGGCGGAAACAGCTTAGATGCAATTGTATCAAAATTTTCTTTTGATTTATCATTTATATTAAAAAATCCGGGTTCTCCTAGAAATATTATATGGTGGAAGAATTCTTTTGAGAAATATTTAGATATACTAATATGGAAATTAGAAGATGAGGATGACGGTTTTACTTGAATAAGGGGATTCAGTTGGGAAGGAAGAATGGTTGGTAGAGTTTTGTTGCCTAAATATTATAAAGAAGTAAAATAAGATGGGGTAATTAACTTGCTGTAAAAGGCAGGATTTTGAGTAACATGTTTTTGAATAGCTTCTCTATAGTTAGAAGGGGATTCCTCTTTTTTGGGTATAATGGCATAGGAGTCAGCTGTTACCTTCTTTGAGAAATTTTCTTTGGAAGAATTCATTTTGAATAACTTTGTCCCTGCACAAATTTCCTTGATAAGAAGTCGGGGAGATTATTTGTTTCTCCTTTAATATATTCTATATCAAAATTGAAATTACTTAATAAAGCTTGCCATCGCGCGAATATTTGTTTGGAGACTAAATTTTTTACATCCTTTTCTAAAATGTCTTTTGCAAACTTACAATCAACTCTTAATAAAAATCTTTTCATATAAAGATCATCTTGAAATTTATTTATACATAAGACAATAGATAAGATTTCCTTTTTAATAGTACTGTAATTAATTTGGGTGTCGTTCCAGAATCCTGAAACAAATATTACTAATTCTTCTCTTTTCTTTTCTTTAATTTTTTGCTTTAGTATTCCTCTGTATCCTGTATTAGAGGCATCTTTTTCTACAATAAGATAAGCGGTTGGATTTGGTATACTTAAACAAGGAACGAATTTAATATTTTGTTTAACTTCTTTTACTATTCTAGTATATATGTTCATCTGTCCATGGTTTTGGATTTTTTTGTAATCTTTGATATAAAAGTTTGCATATAATTCTCAGATATTTGAAGAAATCGGAAACATAGTTTAGACATCATAAGAATCTTTGAAGTTGATTTTTATCCTTTATTTCATCTGGGAACTTGGTAGTAAACTTTAAGCTTCTTGATATTGGTTTAATGGTTCCATTATTAATATCATGTCCTAGGAATCTAATTGAGGTTTGGAATAGTTTCATTTTTTGTAATGATATTACTAAATCATTTTGTTTGATGATGTTATACATTTTTTCTAAATGCATTAAATATTGATTGACTGAGTTTGAGTATATTAGGATATCGTCGATATAAATAATGACAAAGTTCTGAACTGGAGCAAGTATATCATTCATAATGTTCTGAAACTCGGATGGTGCATTTTTTAATCCGAATGACATAACATTTCATTCATAGTGTCCAAATGAGACGTTAAAATCTATTTTATATCTATCCTCTTCTTTTATTTGGATTTGCCAAAATCCTGATTTCATATCAAACTTTGAGAATATAATAGCG
>JBBYHH010490872.1:0-11175 GCA_038382905.1 Daphne laureola
TTGTCCAGTTCTTGGGATCCTTACACCTCAACCATTCATATGTTGCTCCACCATTTGTTAGATTTTTAATAGACTTCGTATGCTTATTGTATTCCTTGATGTTATATGACTTTGCAGCCCTCCAAAAGTCAAGCCTTAATGTTAACCCTCCAAATTTTGCTCTTAAATTGGCATAAAGATGTCTGATGTAGAAACAGTGGGTTAATTGAGGGGAAATTTCAGAAACAGCTTCAATCAATCCCTGCAAACCAATGACAATATAAAGGCATTAGAATATGGGGTAAATGAAATATGCACGTTACAGGGGAGGTAATTGATAAATTTCATACCTTTTGCTTGTCACTCATAAAGGTCCATGCACCATCTCCAATAGCCAGCTTCAAACATTCCAAGAAGTAGATATAGGACTCAGTTGTTTCTAAGTCAACAATTGCTATAACCAGTGGCAATATCTCATTGTTGTCATCCACCCCAACAGCTGTAAGACAGATCCCGCCATATGGCCCCTTAAAAAAGCAACCATCTATCCCTATGAAGGGTTTGCATCCATTTCTGAATCTCTCTGTGCAATAGCTAAATGATATAAATGTCTTCCTAAACATTGGTTGAATCTCATTTGGGACTAGAAGGCAGAATTGCATTTTAGCTACAGACCCAAGATTGGCATATGTCAATATCTCACACCACTTCCTTAGCTTGCCAAATGCATCTCCATGGTTTTCCTCATTTTCATATGTGCTCATACGTTTTGCTCTGTACAGTTTCACTTAAGGAACACGCAGCCCATAATCTTTCACCAGTTGAGCTGCCAAGACCCCATTCTCCACATCATGATCTTCTTTGATAAGATGATCCAACTTTTCAGCTATCCACTTGGCAGTTGCATTCTTGTTTGACCCAGGTCTCACAAATTTGTGTTTCCCTTGGAGAGTTTTCACCATAAATGTCTTCCCATCAAAAAAGACTGAGGCATATATTAACCAACTGCAACCAGACCCATCACACAAAGCCCTCACTCTTGTCTTCTCATTCTTCTTCCTAAAAAACTCATAACCCTCATCCACTCCATAATCCCTCAAAACTTGTCAAAAATGAGTCACATCCCTAAAAATCTGCTCCTTCTCAAACACAATCTTACCCTCATGATTCCTTTTAAAAGCTTTGGAAAATTGATTCAAATGATCATCAAACTTCTTTGTTTTCATTTTCACAAAATGCCTCGTCTCTTCATCTTCTGAGTATCCATCATGTGAATCTTCTGAGCCAGCATCAGATAAATCAAGTTCATCCTCATCTTCTATCACATCAGGTTCATCATTTTGTTCTTTCACCTCTGCCATATCACATAACCAATCTTCATCATCATCATCATCGTCAGAAAACACACAATTCTCTCCAGTTCTTTCATCTTCAGTGCTTTCACCCTCAGTGCTTTCACCCTAACTACTTTCACCTTCACTTTCCCCTCAATTACCTTCCTCTTCATTACTTTTCCCTTCTTCTTCACTGCTATCCTCTATCTATTCTTTACCCTTTTCAGCCCTTCTCAAACGATAAGTAACTCCCCAACCTCCACCTCCACCCCTACACCTCACTCCCTTACCCCTACCCCTGCCTTTGTTCTGTTCAACCCAAATTTTATCACTTTCCCCCCTGCGAGCATCAATACTATCACTTTCCACCATTATTTCGACATTCCCCCGTTGTTGACCCATTTCTTGTACCTCATCTATTTCAACATTCCTCACATTAACCCCCTCATTCTTACTCCCTTCAGCATTAGCCTCGTCATACCTACCCTCATTCTCATCATCATTAACACCATCATTTACATCATTAACAACATGATTAACATCATTCACATCATTAACAACATTAACATCATCATTGACAACATATGAAACCTCATCTTCATGCCCAATATAATCAACAGAGACTGTGTTATCTTTATCAAATTTAATCCATAAACGCAATGTGTTACTAACACCTAGCACATTATTCCAAACCATCAACAAGTCATAATCACTTTTGATTTTAACAAACCTTGTACCCACAAACTCCACAACAACCATACATTCACCCAAACCATGGTGTGTGTTGATAATATCATATGCATCCAACAAAGAGTAGCAATCAGGGTCAACATTATACTCAATATAGAATGGTGTATTGTCGTGCAAATTTCCATCATCTCTCATGAAGATAACTCTGTAATCCCGACCCATACCTACAAATAGGGAACAATAAAATCAATTAAATTTTAACTCCCACTCTAAGTTCAACTATGTGACTCGAAAAATGCAACAAGCCTAAGAAGTACTAACAACCGAAAAACGAAAGAGATAAACACCATCAGAAAAAAAATAAAAATAAAACCTTACCTACAACTGTCGACGATCAAGACAGAGCCCTAACCATTTTATACCGTTGCGTCGTCAAACACAAATGTTGATTCCGATGAAACTCGCAAACACAATTCAACTCGCAAACCCTTTTCTCAAAAACCCTACCCCTCTGGTTCGCCTTTTCCCCTACCCTTTTCTCCCTCTCTCTTTTCTCCCTCTCTCTATGTGATTTCACTCAGAACTACGTAGGGCTAAAAATTCATGTTGATAACCGGGACAAAAGATGGAGGGAAACAGTTCACAAAGAGCAACTTAGTCATTTTCCACATCACTAACGTAAAAATAGACGAGAGCCGGATGCTAGGAGGGTTTTTGTATAATTACGCAAACCACTGATTTTTTTTTTTTATAATTCCCAAAATGCAAGAGGAAAAATGAAGAATATGATAAACCTCAAGTTTTTTTTTTTATTATAATTACCCTTTAAGATAAGTTAAAGATGCATCAGTCCCTCTACTATGAAATGCATCAGCAAAATCTGAATTGAAGCACAAACAAACGCCATTTGATGAGAATTCTCTTACATTATCTTCAAAACTTAACAGACCAAACAATAACAGTAAGCTCTAAACTGGAAGCAGCTTTTAGCAAACTCCTGAAATAGCTCACTTCCTACCACTGAATCTTGTGGCCTGTCGGGTCTTCTTCTTGATACCAGATTTTGCGACCTTGAGGCTGCGGTAAACAGCGCTGAGTCTTGCAAGTGCAGCATTCTTAAGATCTGGTCTGTAGTAATTATCCGCAACCTGGGATCATTGGTATCAAATGCCCATGTTAAGAGCCAAAGAGATGATATGCAATCGGCCATTTAACAGCAAAAGAACTTTTAATAGTACAGACGAACATACCACAACAGATTAAACATAAGAAAATAAACAATCTTCCTGAAGACTCTTGGTCAGTCAACATCTAAAGTAATTAAAGCAACAGAAGGGAGAAGGTGAAGTGTTTCATCATAAGTCATTAACCACAGCTAAATTTCTAAAGTCCATTGATATTTCCTAAAGCGTAGAGGTCATTAAATCCAAGCTCAGAAGCCAAGCGTAACGAGTATAATTCACCGGAGGCCCCAATATATCAAGGGGCACCCTTACATGTTAGGCTCTCAACACTGCCGTCTTTTATAACTCCTCGCAATGATGGAAAAATCACACATTTGAGAAAACAGTTACATACATCTCAGACAAATGTACTGGCATATATCCCATTGACATTATAACAGATCATGATAAAAAAGCTTCCACATCACATGAACACATAATGCCATTAAATCCAAGCTCAGAAGCCAAGCGTAACAAGCATATTACATGTTAGGCTCTCATCAGTGCCGCATTTATAACTCCTCACCAGGACCGAAAAATCACGCATTTACACAGATCAGACAAAAGCATTGGCAGATATGTCATTGACATTATAACAGTTCATGGTTAAAAAGCTTGCACCCAAGATACAGGACACTGATCTAGCATTGATGAACAAGTTCTAAGCTAATTCAATCCTAATCAAATTCAAATTAAAATCTCACCACTATTAGCAATCATTGAAATACCTGATTGATGACAGCCTTTGACATCCTAGGGAACTCCTTCCTCATAACAGACTTTTGAAGAGAACTACAGGTTTGTTCTGCTTCTTCTTATTCGAGGTCGCGAGCAGCACCGAAAGATCCTTGCCTGCAGGCTGAATGGTGATCGTCTTCTTGTTAGCAAATCCTAATATCAAGCAAACAAATAACTCAATCAAATCATCTAGTTTTTTCATCCGCAAATCATCTGGAAAACAAGAATTGCAAAAAAAAACAATGGCGCACCAGAGTACTTGTAGGAGTTGAGGTTGTAGAGATTGTTGGGCTCCTTGCTGAACTGAACCTTGGCATTGCCTCGGCCGAACTGTTTAACCAAGAAAGAGTTGTTCTTCTTTACGATCTCCCAGATCAGCTGCCCTGGAACCGTCGCCATTTAAGAGGCCTGTTTCACGAGAAAACGTAAATAAGCAAACAAATAGAGCGAAAATTGACTCTGACGAGAGAAATTGAGACCAGAAACTACAGAAAGAAACTTACTTTTTGCCGCAGAGGGGAAGAGAGGTAGAAGACGGTAAGGTTTAAGACTTCTCCTACGAGCTTCAAGAAAATGGTGTGCCTGATTTATAAATGGTTTGCCAAAACCCTAATTTTACTGTTTCCATTAAATAGAAATGTCTAGGCGTTCTTAACAACTTGGGCGTTTGGTCTAGTGGTATGATTCTTGCTTTGGGTGCAAGAGGTCCCGAGTTCGATTCTCGGAACGCCCCCTTCTTTTTTCGTTCCACACAACAATATCTTCCATTTTTTTTCGTTCCACACCGAAAATATCTGTTTTTTTAAAAAAAAAATAAAAAAAGTAGGTCATTTTGTCACTAATATTTAGGGTTCATAATTTTTTATTATTAACATTTTTTAGATCAAATTGTCACTGATATTTGGGGAACGAGATAAATTTGTCACTTTCACCTTATAGTTTCTAAATCTGATAAATCTGATAAATTAAATCTGATATTTGTCAGTAGCACCCTATAACCTTAGCATGTCCGTGCTCCACCGCCCCTCTATCGTTACATCACCACATCATCCGTCACTGTACTGCCGTCCAATTAATCAATTGTTTTTTTTTTGTTTTTTATTAAATAAAAAAAAATTAATTTATTGTGTACTCTACGTCACGTCTAATATAATAAAAAAAATAGAATGCACGTAGAATCGTGATATAAAAATTACGTAAAAAATAAAATATATTTTGGTAAAACCAAACATTTTTTATTAATTGGACGGCGATGCAGCAACAGAAAGTGCGGTGGTGCAGCGGCGGAGAGTCAGTGTTGTAAGGTGCTACTGGTGGGGGAGGGAGGAGTCAAAATATAGAAGTCTAAAGTTTAATGGTTAATTTGTCAGACTTAGAAACTTTAAGGTAAAAATAAAACATCAATCTAAAAAATTTAACGGAATTTATCAAACTATTTAACGGTAACGACAAATATACCCCATTTTTTAAATATCGATGATAATTTGATCCTTAAAAAACTTTAGTATCAAAAAATTATCCAACCCGAACATTAATGACAAAATAACCCATTTCAAAAAAATTAATAAGCATTTTAATAATTTTTGTATGGTTGTGATTACACAGTTACAGGAAAATCTATTCCGATAATATCCACATTTTTTCCAACAAATCAAAAAATACATAATAAAAAGTACTGGCGTACCATCATGTAAGAACCAATGGAAAGTAAGAAACACGATCTTTATAAACATCACTGCAACGGTTCTCATTGACAGACCACAGCCATTAAACATATAAATACATTGTCATCCTTTTGCACAATCTTTCATCCATTTTCGACCATTTAGTTCTGAGCGTTAACAGAGAAGGTAAACAATCACCAAGGTACACAGTCAAAATCACACGGGACTGATGCAACATGCAATTAAGCATAATACCACAAAAGTCTGTATAAGCTTTATAAGAATCCAATGCGGCAATGCCTCTTCATTTCTCACGACAGATGATGTTCTTCAGTTAAAAGAGAGATTGTTCCTGCAACAAAAACACTGCTGATACCCACAAATGCAGTTCCATAAGCACCTTATGTTGGGTGTAAGCCTGCAAAATCAATATGTCAACCAGTCCTGAGGTCCTTCATATTTCTTCTTACTATATCCCAATTTCCACCTGACCTTGGGATGGTCATTTCTACACTCGGAGATGAGGCTGCTGACAACTCTAGGATCTTCCCAAGAGGGTATGAGAAATGTCATATCTAATAAGTTTCTGCATCTATCCAATAGAGAGTGAATAAAATTGTGTATGGCAAGATCAAAATCCTGTGTAGACCAATGTGCTACGATTTCTTTGAGTTCTTTAAACTCAGTTTTACCTCTCAAACCTTCACAGTAAAAAAACATATGTGCTTCTGCAAAAGCAACAGGTCCTATTGTCAGTGAGGTAATATGCGGGAACATATCAAGTAAATCTTCGATGCAGAATGTTGCGAATTCAAGTTGATCACCGGATCTCTTTGAATCAATCTCCAAATTCTCAATTGCTGTGCCAGATGGAAATACACTAAGAAGGCTGTAAAGGCCTGAGGATTCAAGCCTAAGGTTTCTTAAATTGCTGAAGTCTTTCACTATAAACTCATTCACTTCTTCAACTGAAAGATGAAAATCGGACAGCAACGGTGTGTCAAGGACAAGTGACCTGGGCCTGACACACTCCAATCTGAGTTTCACAATACTGGGAGCAATTATAGTCACAGACAATGAGACATTTGACACCTTCCAATGGAAGGAGTGAAGATGCAGGAGATCAATTTTCGGTTCCTTAAGTCCTCCAACCACTATCAAGTTTAGAGTATGTAAACAAGGGAAGCAAGTGTTAACCTTCTCCAGGTTCTCATCGTCGAGTCTGATATTCTCAAGTGTCAAACTTGTCAGAGAAGGCATAGGGCTCAAGCCATCAACAGAGAGCCAAACATTCTTCAGCTCTAGCTCCTGAAGGCCATGGCCTGCACAACCAAAACAAACATTACTTCTACTTTTGCAATTGCACCCTGAAAGAAGCAATAAACGTCAGAACATATAAAGGCCCCAACTTGATTCTCTCTCAAAGTAAGCAATGGTATGGACCTACAATTACCAATGGAAAATTAGACAAAAGATTATGATAAGGAAATGCTCAGCTTTGCTAAACAATTCTAATCTAGATCGAACTTAGCTTCGCACCTTCTTTGATAATTAACCCAAGAAGGTGTTTAAATTGCTATTAACTATAACCTGTTCATAATTAATCATCTTCCCTCATCTGTCAGAAACAACAAATACTATGAAATATGCATCAGATACTATGAACTCACAGCAAGAAGAAATCAAACGCAGAACCACTGATCTCCTCCAGCAAGATTGCGACCAGAAATCCGAAATCGAAAACTTCCTCAGATTGCAAGAGATCCTAGGAAGTCACTGATTCACGAACCCAGCGTCGCTCAAGTACAAATCATCCTCGTCCTCGTCAAAATTTCCCCAGAGAGACCAATCGACGGCGACGGAGACAGATTCGAGCCGGCTGCGATCTCGGACCAAGTCCAGAAATACCGTTTTGAAAGGCTTGAGCCGGCGAGTGTTGTACGATCGCGATTTGAAATAGTACGACGTTGTGCAGAGGAGATTGATCGAGCGGACGTCGCGGGAAAGCGAGTTCAGAACCTTGGAGGCGACACGGCAGCGAGCAAGGTCGGCTGAATCGGTGAGTCGACTCAGGATGTCCACGATCAGAGATGGCGGCAGATCCTCCATGGTTTTTGCTTAGAAGATTTTTAGGAGTAATTGTTTTGGCCACGATTGGAACTTGTAAAAACACAGCGAAAAGTCCTTATCTTTTAATTTCTTTTCTATTTAGTACCTATAGTTAACATTTGAGCACATTCAGCATCTCATCATTATTCATGCAATATAGCTAGAGTAATCATTTAGGGTACTTGCAGTAGTTGTTCTTTTCTCTATCCTCGAACGCCATATCGAAACTCCCTTCATTCTTCCCCTGCATGCATGCACATTTTGCAAAGATGATCATAATCAAATGTATACATACATGCATTAGATATATACAAAATAGTAGAAAAAAGACCAGTAGTTGGAGAGGGATGCCTATTTGCATTGCGTGCTCGATTCATTAGGCAAAGTGAACTGAATGTTTAGCCTATTTGCCTTTTAGCTCTCAAGAGTTGGAATGCTCTTGATAACTTACAATGACAAGCACTTTTACTAAAGGCAAAGTATGGGAAGATGGTATAATGCGAGAAGTGTCAACTAGACTATATTATTTTGTATAGGGAGATAGTTATTTGTAACATTGTCTATTGTATCGTGTAGAACTGTTTGAAATAGAATGTAAACCATTATTTGTTTCCCTTTTTGTACAAGTGTCTTGAAAGAAAATTGTTGTTGCTAGTTGACATTTCTTTATGTATTTACGTTTGACATCAATTATATGTAAAAATAAACTCTTATTCTCGTTATGTATTTATAATTTTCATCATATGAGAAGTGTGTATTGAAAGTACACTTTATACATTTTTCAATTACATTAAGGTAAGCCTAATAACGCGTAAACCTTTAAGCTTTCATAAATGTAAATTACAAATGTGAAATGTTGATTAAACATGTACTTCTTCCATCCTCAAATAACTATTAGAGATGCCGACTTGGATGTGGAGAATTATACGGTGGCAGACGAGACCCTTTTGGTTGATAGCAGAGGCGAGGCCATGGTGAGTGTCTGCAGTTGGGTTGCGTGGACGCTGCGACTGAGTGGGCTCATGGCGGTGTCGTCTCCGCTGAGGGTAGTGGTCTGTCCTCCAATGTTGGCCCCCTCGCGGTGCCTCCGTCTGGCGTCGCTGATGCCCATTCCAATTCCCTCCTTGGAACTGGGTGCTGTATGGGAAATGATGAACGTCTCGTACATTGTTGTCCATCTCTTTTGGTGAGTTCCAATAGTGTTAATGAGAGGTGTGTCAAGTCCAATGAGTTTTATTTGGGAAATTCAACTTGGCCTTCTCAAGTTGAGGCAAAGGACTCTTATGTCCTTCCAACTGGGCTTGACTTCGCCTTAGTCTTAAATTCTACCACTTTTCATATTGGGCTTGGTCCGGAGTCGGGTTCTAACTCTTCAACTGATCGAATAATCGGAAATGAAGGAAAAGCGAGAAAAAAATATTTGGATCCCGATTAAAAGGTATTTCTCAGAGAATAGAATTGTAAATATTAAATTAGAATATGAAATGGTTGTAGTTTATCAGTTTTGGGGTTTATTATAGGCCAAATAGCTCATTGGTACCCTGAACTATTCCCCGAGGGGCAAACAAGGGCCTCTACTAAAAGTGAAGCAAGGAAGGGCATGTACTATTATGTCTGGGAAAATAAGGGTCTTGACCACGTTGACCGGTCATGTGAAGGCACGTGAGAGGACGATCGTTTGGCACTTAACGGGATTTGTAAGGCTGACTCTAACAGAAACTAACGGTGAGCAATGAGGGGGATCTTTTTGTTAACTTTTAAAACTTAAGCCCATCCCCAATTTTTGAAAACTTATTTCTCTCTTCTCGATTTGAATCCCTAGCTCAGAACCTTTATCGAATTCAAAGAACTCAATCTCAGAACTCGCACACAGTTCTCAGAGCACAAAGGTCCTCAAAATACAGTACCTCCTAGTTCGCTTAGTTTAATTTAGGATTTTTTCACACTTTTGAGCAATCTGGAGCTTCTAGGCAAGTGAGAGGGAGAGATTCGACAGTGGGGTGCATGTTTGGTTTGTTTCGAGCTCAGTTCTCAGAGCCCAAAGGTCTCGATTCTCTCAAGCAAAGGTGAGTGAAATGTTTGGTTTTGTTTGTTTTGTATTCTTTTTAGTGGGCACATGTGTAGGTCCGAAGAAGCAGTAGCATTCATGAATAAGTTAGTGTTTATTTGTTTTATATTTCTATACACTTTTTCAGATTCGATTATACTCTTTAAGTGGGCACATTTTGTTTTGGTGTAGATGATAAAGTCCTATGTTACATTTAACATCCATTGGGGTGGTGTTTTGAACAAAAATCCCTTCACTCAGTACATTTCTGGTACACCATCCAAGCATGCGCCGCAGCGGGCCTCGCTAAGCTACCTAGGCGTGCACCTCACCGGGCATTGCAGAACAGCTATCGCGTGCGCGAAGCACAAGCAGCCGATCGAGAGGCGCGCATAGGTAGCCTTCACAGCGACTGTGCCCCCCTCCACTCGCAATCCTGCGGCTGGACAAGTGGGCCACGTCTCCACGTACTCGCACGCATGACTCCCACGTTTTAAGTTGGCGTGACTCCCACGTTCCCTACAACGTGGAGACGTGGCCCGAGAACTATAGAGGCAACTCCGTATATAAGGGGGTTGATGTGAGAGCAAAGGTATGAGATTCTCTCTAACTACACACATTTAGGCCTAAAGTCTTTAAACTGACTTGAGCGTCGGAGTGTCTCCCTGGGGTTCCACAACCTCGAGTCTTTATAGGAGATCGTCGATACCAGAAGGATCATCGTCGAGAAGGAAGAGAAGCAATCAATAACGTTATCTGGATAGCTGAGATTTTGGCTATCAGATTAGCGCCATCTCTGGGAAACGAATCAAGTCTTCGCCAGCCAGATTGGGGGGAACCTAGAAGCCTATGTGGACGAAATCGTCGTTAGAAGCAGTACCACATCAGCGCATTTGGATCACCTAGAGGAGACCTTTGGAAACCTGCGGGCTTACAACATGACGCTAAACCCAACAAAGTGTGTGTTTGGTGTAGGAGAGGGCAAATTTCTAGGGGTACATATCTCGCGCACGGGGGTCGCAGCAAACCCAAGGAAGATTGAGGCCATCACAAGCCTCAGACCCCCTCCCGGGCTTAAAGATGTGCAGCAGCTAACCGGGAGGCTGGTGGCACTAGGAAGGTTCATATCAAAATTGGGCGACAAGTGCAGGCCATTCTTCGCACAAATAAAGCGACGGAAGGCCTGCAAATGGACGGAAGATTGTCAGGAGGCCTACGAAGCAATCAAAGAGCACCTGAAGCAGCTATCAATGCTCTAATACCTCCAAGTGGGCAAAGACCTGGTGCTCTACCTATCAGCAACCAGCACCACCGTCACCTCAGTCTTGCTCAGAGAAGAGGGCAACAAACAGTGGCCGATCTACTATACAAGCCGCACACTGCAAGCGGCG
>JBBYHH010490983.1:0-11174 GCA_038382905.1 Daphne laureola
TGACATTCCACTCATCAACGTGTTGATAATCACCAAGTGATACAAGTAGTAACCTTGTGATCTTTAACACACACAGCTCAGAGATATGAATGGATAATGTGATGATCATGTGAATGAATGTTCCTGGAATTCAGATACTATGGATATGATTAACTTAATTTATGAATATTAAGCATGAATCAAATTCTATTTAACGCATTCAGATACCAGTGTGATTCTTTAGTTTCACTTGATGCTTAGGCTAGAGCAGATTGAATGAGCATGAATATGTGAAGTTTTAGCCGATATTGAGCATCATGAGTATGCATGCAGATTACTGCTTTTATACAAATAAGATGTAATCTTAGTTAAGTACTAAATATGCAACTCTAAAAGGGTTTGACAAGTCATGCATATACTGACATGCTTGAATATATAAAATAAAAAGTTGGGAAGCCCAACTTTTTATAAAAAAATGATAACAACAAAGTCGATACATGAGTGAACGCAAATTCTGCAGGAACTTGTTATCAATGTTGATAGAGTGACTATCAACATGTTGATCAACTTGTTCAACAGAAGACAATCAAAAGTTCAAACATAGATTGAGATGCACGAGCCAAACATAGATATATATATATATATATATATATATATATATATATATTGAGCATAACCAAAATGAGGTTGAAAACTTCAACCAAATGTAAGTGTGGCATAGGAAATATCCAGGCAATATAGAGAAATTAAAAAATTGTCCCAAATATTACAACCCTTTAGAAAATAAAAAAACTAAAAAAGACTGGAAAGGGTTCAAGCTTCAGATTCTGGATTTTCTGGATTTGGTGAAGAAGGGTCTCATTCAATTTCTTCAGAGTCTGGTTAAGGGACTTCCTTCTTCATTTTCTCTGCCACATTCATTGTTGATTGTACTGTTGTTTGATACTTCATCATGTTTCTAACCCAACAACCATTTTCCTTCTTGAAGCCACCCTTCTTCAGCGTGTGGTCAGATAAGAACTACTCACAGCCAAAACCAACTAGCTTGTCTTCTTCCTGAAGCACTCCAGCTGTAGTTAGAAGCTCAGAGATCAAGGATAGATAGGGTAGATGCTTTATTCCTTTCTTTACAGTAGTAGTTGATTCCATGTGTTCCAGCATCCTTTGAGTGAAGATAATACTCAACCCTTGAATAATTCTATACATCAGGGACAAATCTCTCCAGGTAATATTCAGGGTTCCCTTCTTGTGAAGGAAAACAAAGGTGATTATCCATTGAAGAATCCTGTGACTTAGCTTTGTGAAGAGTCCATGAGAGTATTGACCTAATAGGGGCAACTCTTGCTTAGTAATCTCAGGGAAAAAGAACTTATAATCTTTTCCAGGAAGATCATGGTCCTTCTCTTCATCCTCTGAGTTCTCAATCCCCATGGCCTCTGTGACTTGAGCCTTGGAGAACATAATGGCCCTTCCATTCACATTTGATGTGACCATTGTTACAGGTCTTCCTTTTCCTCTTCCAATGTCTAAGTTGGCATAGAATTATTTAAATAGATGGGGATATCCAGACATTCCCATCTCCAGAAAATCAAATAATCTAAACTTTTCTAGGCAATCTACTAGATCAATGAGTCCTAACTTCAATAGATATTCTCTTTCAAAATGTTGATAGAGACCTTCAAAATGAGAGGGATCGTAGATTACCTCTTTCTTGAGCACTAGAACTGATGACTTGGACTTGTGAGACTTAGAGGGCTTGGCAGAGACTTTGACAGGGCTTCCAAGATTGAGCTTGGGGAATGAAGGAGTTTGAACTTTCCTCTTCCTCATGGCATTGAGCTCTTCCTCAGTGGCCTTATTCTTTCCCTTTTCTTCAGTAGAGTATCTTCCCTTCTTCTTCTCTACTGTCTTCTTCTTTGAAACATCATTCTCCTTCTCGACCTGTTTCCTTTTCCTGGATCTCAATGTGACCTTTGTCATAACTTCCTCTTCTTCTTCAGTGGTGTTAGCAGAGGGAGGAGAATCCTTCATAAATTTCTTCTTCTTCTTCTTCTTCTTCTTCTTCTTCTTCTTCTTCTTCTTCTTGTCCTTAGAGACAAGAGTCTCTTCTGTCTTATCACCAATCACTTGAAGAGAAGAAGCTAGAATATCTAATGACTCAGTTTAAATAGAGACAGAGGGAGTCTAAACTACCTGAGACCTTATCCTCTTCCTTGAGAATGAAATGATAGTCTTCTCAGGAGGTGAAGCAGATGACAGTTCTAGGATTTCATTAGGTGAGAGTGGAGATGAACGCTCATCTTGAAGATTGTCTGTTGAGGACTCTCTTCCTTCTTTCTCAATATCTATATTCTCTTGACTCTCCAGTTGAATATCTTGAACCGTGGATTCTTTCTCTATAGGGTTGACCGCTTCTACAGGATTAGTTGGATCAATGCATTGAACAACAGGTGCATCAACGTGTTAATTCTCCTTATTTTCTATTGTAGTCTGTGGATTTTGATCTTCTTCTTCCTTCTGGTTCTCCTCTCTGATTTATGGCTCAGGAGCAAGTAGAAGTAAGGTAGGAGGAGATGAAGGGTAGACCTAAATAGGGATAACCTCCTTTGGAATGTCCTCTTGAGGCTTGGAGAGTGATGCTAGCACTTGATTGATGATCTTTCTTTAATCAACCATTGAATTGAGATTGAGAAGGTTTAGGTCAAGGTGAAGAGTTGAGAGAGAGATTCTGGCTTGAGAAGCTTAACTCTTTGAATGAGAATGAGAATAGAATGAGAGAGGCCAGATTTTATGGAGGTTAGAAATGAAAAGTGTATCAAGAGTGATTTCTTTCAAGGCCGAGAGAGATTGGGATAGCTTAAGGCGGTGTAAAAATCTCTCTTTGATCAGGAAAGCTTTTATAGCTTAAGAGTGAAGGAATTTATACCATTTTGGGTAGTTTTCTTCAACTGATGTTAAACCACTCAGGGACCTACTTGCACTCATGTGCAACCTGGAGGATCCAAGAGACAGAATGCCAAAGCTAAATGAGCAAACTAGAAAGATACAAGAAGATGAAGGAAATACATCCCATGCCTTAAACCTGGGCCAATCCAACGCCCAACAAGTTGCCCAACTCATCATCATTATTTAGGCTCCCAACACTTCTCAAGCCTAAGTCCATCTCGGAGGCCCGAGCCCAACTCAAGTTAAGGCCCATGCCTTCAACTCTTGGCCAAAGGTCACTCACAACACCTTGGCCCAAGACATGTCCAAATTGGCCCATCCTAAAGCCAAAGTGGACCATTCTCAAGGGTCCCTACACTTGAAGTGTACCCTCTACTCCTAGGGTACCCCACACGTAACAAGTGCCCTCCAATTCATGTTCACCAATCAACTGTTCAACATGCTTCAAATGACTTCTTGGTGACCTCTTCAAAGTGCCCTTCAAAGGAAGAGTATCCATGCCCTACAAAAGACCAAGGTGTCCTACATGTTTTGCCAATCACAAGGCCACTTTTATGGAATAAAAAATCTTGATGGTTCCCAAACCTCCATTAACAAGAAAGGAGGAGTTCTAGACATTGGTCATAAATGCCCCATCATAAATGGCACCCAACCAATTAAGGAGCTAGTCGTTAGAGCATTATTAGCTCATAAATGGGTCATTTACACTCTAAATGATTTTAAATCTAATTTCTTTGAATTTCTAGGGCTATAAACACCCATAAAGGAGCCAAGAAGGTGAGAGAGACATTGAGCATTGATTGCTAGTTGGCCATTTAAGAATATAGTTGTTAGAGCCTTAATTGGTCTCTAAATGAGTTGTTTCTTCTCCAAAGCTTACACAACCAAATGGACTTGTTTGTTTTGGTTTCTAAAAGTCTTCAGGACCTAGGATACGTTGGAATTTAATGGTGGAGATATTGGAGCTTTATTTGAGGCTTTATGGAGTATTTGGAGGCATAATGAGGTGTTTTAAGGGCTATTTTGCATTAAACCCTTCCCAAAAGAATTCTTTTATTTTCTTATGCTATTCCTACATCAAAATAGGCTAGAATAAATCTTATCTATCAATAGACTCATTGTGACTTTAGTACTAGCTTTATTTCCTTCATTATGACATTTAAGTGGAGTAAATGTCTAGTTTAATAGCCATAGTTATTATTTTCTATTGTGAGCATTCCATAGCCTATAAAAGGAGGCTAGCCATGCCATTTGTAGTCGCCAATCTGAACATAATTTTTTTTTTCATACTTGAGAGCATTGTCTTGTTGATCTATCTTCATTTTCCACTCAACTCTTGTCCAAGTTTGTTTAGCAAGCTGATTCAAATCAAGATTGTTTTTTCACTTGAAGAGGCAGGTGTTAGATCCATATATACCATCCATTTTGGCAGAAAAGGCTTGCTTTGTCTTGGACTTTCCAAGTACCAAGAAAGAGGAGTCTCCAAGGCACAAACACCATCTTTGCTTGAACAAAGATTCAAGAGGAGTTGGCGGCCATATCCATTATTTTTCAAGCTTTCACAATCTGATTTTCTTAATTTCTATCAAGTGTTCATCCTTTGTAAAGATAGATCAAGGGTAAGGTGTTATCAACCTTAAAGAAACACATCAATTGGTCTCAGAGCCAATTGCTTGACAATGAGAAGTTTTTTATCCATTTCTTTCTCATTTTTGCAACTATATCATCTTGTGTCATCTTGTGTTCTAACCATCTACCATACTTTTTCTTTCCATCTCATTTGTGTTTAAGTGTTGTGCTATCCATTTCATTCATTATCATATAGCATATTACAAAAAAAAAGAGTTACACAAGTCATTTGTGAAATTACAGCAAGGTTTGAAGAAAAAAACAAAAAAACAAATATTTTGGCACAAAAAAGTCAATGAAAGAACAAGCTTTATGATTTTCAAAGACACCATAGCCTTTCTTGTCAAGTTGCGGAAATTTTCTTCAAAACAAAGCCACTTTGCAAAAAGTAGCCATCATTTTCTTCAAAGGTTTGAAACTTTCTTGTGGTTTTAAAACTTGTTTTGAGCATCTTGTTCAAAAGTTTTGAGCTAGAAAGGTTTGTAGATCTTGTAAAGAGAATTTTGGTGACTAAGAGTGGAAAAAGGCTTTAGGGTTACATTTTTTTTCAAAGAGTGTAAACACGAGTGTGGAGTGAAACACTAAGGGAGTGTGGTGAGGTACAATTGTATTGTTTCATTGTGTAGGTACCATCATGAGATGTTTTAAGATATTTTAAGGATTTGATGAAAATGAAGGTTATTGTTCATGGGAATGTCAAATGGAGAATATTTTCTTCAAGGCACACAAAACGTCTTACATGCAATTTGTGAGTGTCATGGAAAACTTGGGTGAAGAACCTTACCTATGGGTTCTTGATGAGATCAAATATCAGAGAATAAAAGGTTATGAACCCATTTGAACATGAGAACATTTGAGGCATCTTATGAGGAAAAGGTATGCACCTTCATATTCCACTTCTACTCCTCAATCATCTTCCTTCCTTTCTCAAAATTCAAGCCCTTCAAAAAGACACTTTCCTACCCATCACCAACAAAATTCCAACCCTAAACAAAAGATTCCTACTTCCTCCCACCATTCTAATGAATGCCCCTCACAAAAAGGTGACCTTGCATACAATTATTTTCTAGCCTCTATTGAAACCATAAAGAATTTGATGAAAGAATCTATAGAGGAACATGCAAGATTTGGTGAGGAAGAGAGAAAAATAAAAAGTGAAGAAGAAAAGACTGAAAAATAAAGAGTGATGGCATAAACCAAAGAAAAATAAAGATGTATGGCCATGAAAAATGAGAGTAATTTGAGTGCCACAAAAGTGAAAGCTGATAGAAAATAAGAGTCTGAGCCTAGCCAAAGTACTTCTTGTTCTACCATGCTCAATGGAACATTTGAAGATGCAGTATCTGTGGAGGAATATCAACCACATCAGGAGGAAACCTCAATTTTGATAGATGGTAATTATTCTCTTTACTCAAATGGTTTATAATGATTATTTGAGTATTGATCTTCTTGATGTTGCAAAATCTGAAACTATGCATGAAATGGTTTCCATGAATGATTCATGTTCTAGTTTAGGATTGGTCGAGTGTTTTCATGATTATATTGCATGTGTTGATCCTTATGCTTCATTGCTAAAGCCTATCATTGAGTGGAAAAGTGTTTTTAAGCATGTGTTGTTTTCACTATCTATTGTTGCTAAAGCTAAAAGCAAATATGTTGCTAACCCTTTCCAAATAGTTGATGCCCATGATGGAAATGATATGAAAATTTTACCTTTCATTGGGTCATATGCATATGGAGATGTTGAACATGACAAGTTTGTTGAAAAGATCTTAGTAATGAATTTGGTCATGAATCGTTCTTATGTGTTAAGATGAGCAACACATACAACTTGTTGATGTATGAAAGGCTTCAAAAGTCTATTTGTGTTTGATCCAGGAGTATGTTTTTCTTTGATCAAGCATGAGAATGACTACCATGCTACCATTTCCATGACATTGAGTAAAAAATTCATGGTGATTGATTTATGTGTGAACATGAGAAATCCAACTGATACTAGTTGTGGGAAAATATCGCATGTTTGGACCATCTTTGCAATAGTGTTCATATTCATCATTTCCATCCTTAAAATTGCTAATATGGTCCATGAGAAAGACCTACTTGCTTTTTATAGGTACAGAGGTTTCATCTTTAAAGAGTTGAACCTTGGATGTCAAAGAGAAATATTCATTGCCACATTACTTCAAATCTTATCAAACGAAATGCCCCTTGAAATGTTCAAGTGGGCCACCAAGAGAAGTGATTCATTTCTAGAATTCTTTATATACATAATGTCTTTTAGATTTGCACCATATAACCCCCAATATGTTTCTTTTATAGAACAACTTGATTTAAGAAGAATCAAATTCAAGGGGTAGGGAATCATGTGGAACCACCCAGTGACCTACTTGCACATATGTGAAACCTGGAGGATCCAAGAGCTAGAATGCCAAAGCTAAATGAGCAAACTGAAAAGATACAAGAAGATGAAGGAAAGTTAGGCCATGCCTTAAACTTGGGCCAATCCAGCGCCCAACGAGTTGCCCAGCTCTTCATCATCATCATTTGGGCTTACTACAATTCTAAAGCCCAAGATGGTGACCTGAGCCCTATTCAACTCAAGGCCCATGCCTTCAACTCTTGGCTCAAGATCACTCGCAAAACCTTGGCCTAAGACATGTCCAAATTGGCCCATCCCAATGCCAAGGAGGACAATTCTCAACGATGCCCTACACTTGAAGGGTACCCTCCACTCCTAGGGTAACCCACACGTAACGAGTGCCCTCCAATTCATATCTACCAACCAACTTTTTAACATGCTTCAAATAACTTATTGGTGAACTCTTCAAAGTGCCCAAAAATTGTAGGGTACCCTACAAAGGAAGAGTACCCCTACCCTACGCAAGACCATGGTGTCCTACATATTTTGCCAACCACAAAGGCCACTTTTATGGAAACACAAAGCCTTGATGGTGCATAAACATTCATTAACAACAAAGGAGGAGTTCTAGATGTTGGTCATAAATGCCGCATCATAAATGGCACCCAACCAATTAAAGAGCTACCCGTTGGAGCTTATTAGCTCATAAATGGGTCATTTGCACTCTAAATGATTTTCAATAGGATTTATTTGGATATCTAGGGCTATAAACAACCATAAAGAATCCAAGAAGGTGATAGATATTTTGAGAATTGATTGTTAGTTGGCCATTTAAAAATATAATCGTTAGAGCCTTAATTGACTTCTTAATGGGTTGTTTCTTCTCCAAAGTATCCCCAACCAAATGAACTAGTTTGTTTTGGTTTATAATAGTATTGAGGACCTAGGAGACGTTGGAAATTAATGGTGGAGCTATTGGATCTTTATTGGAGGCTTTATGGAGCATTTAGAGGCATAATGAGGTGTTTTAATGGCAATTTTGCGTTAAACCCTTCCGAAACAAATTATTTTCTTTTCCTATGCTATTTCTACATTAAAACAGGCTAAAATAAATCATATGTATTGATAGATTTTTTGATATTTTAGTACTAACTATATTTCCTTCATTATGACATTTAAGTGGAGGAAATGCCTAGTTTAATAGTCATAGTTATTATTTTCTATTGTCAGCCTTTCTTAGCCTATAAAAGGAGGCTAGCTACGCCATTTATAGTTACCAATCTAAATATAAAACACTTTTTCATACTTGAAAGCATTCTCTTGTTTATCTATCTTTATTTTCCACTCAACTCTTGTCCAAATTTCTTGAGCAAGTTTATTCAAATCCAAGATTATCTTCTCACTTGAAGAAGAAGAAGATGTTGGATCTATCTACACCACCCATTTTTGTAGCAAAGGTTTGCTTTGTCTTGGAATTTCCAAGTACCAAGAAGGAGGAGTCTCCAAGGCACTAACACCATCTTTGCTTGAACAAAGCTTCAAGAGGAGTTGGTGGCCATATCCATTATTTTTCAAGCTTCTGCAATCTTATTTTCTTCCATTCTATCAAGTGTTCATCCTTTGTCAAGCTAGATCAAGTGTGAGGTGTTTTCAACCTTAAGGAAACACATCATCAACGGTAAGAAAATTCCAACAGTAAAAATTCTATTCGTTGAGTTTGTTATCAATGTGTTGATAACTCTTCAACAATCTATCCTTTTTACCCATAAACGTTGTTGATCCCTTAATTCCTTTACTGTCGGGTATAATCTTGCACACTAATTGATTTGGAAAAATCAAGTTGCATAATTATGAAATTAATTTCCATAACACACAACTTTAATATTCATTCATGCAATGTACACACAAGTTTACTCACCTAGGGGGTTTTACTTGTTAGGCAAGCCTTTACTGCAAACTTTACGATTCCCTAGAGTTTAATTTTTCATGATAAACATGAGAATGCAACCCAACATGCTTTGCTAACTTGAAATCAGAATGTGCTTTGATGAACAACTTCTAATATTCTACTATCAACGCATTGATAGGCAATCTTTGTTCATGCATTATACCTGCAACATAAAAATTGACCTTTCTCTATCTTATGGTTAGTAGCATAGTATCTTAAAGCAAAAAGCAACTACTACTAAGAAAGAAAGAAAGAAGGTAAGTTGTTACTTGTGAACGAAACAACTCTTGACTCAGGTCCTGTTTGAGTCTCCTTCTCCCTTCACTACCACCTTCATCTTCAAGATCAGTTAACTCACTCTAGGTACCCAAATTTTGGGTGTTGCCTTTGTTTTCTTCAACCACTTTGTTTTGATGATTACAAAACCTTGAAGACCATTTTGTAAATTTTTAATAAACTTAGTGCCCTCATGAAGATTATTATTTCTTGGTTGATTAGATAAGAAATATTGGGATTAAAATGGAAAGTATGAAAAAGTGCAAGAATTCATATGTCATTAAGAACACAATGCATATTTCGGTAATTGAGCATTTAGATCCATTTTCTTGATTAACGTGGACTTGTTTCTTAGCCATATTCACAGATAAATCAAATAATACATGTTGGAGATCAATCCTATAGAAGCAACGGTCATATTCCTCACCAGATCAAGGAAATTCTGAATTGACAAGATACAATCAGCTCATGTATGGAAAGAAATCAAAGAAACACTTGATGCAGCAGGCATCAACGCGTTGATGGCTGAAAGCTTAGAATACAAAGCTTCATGATTCACAATCTTTAAAACATTCATTCAAGAATCCAATAACTCCACTATTGAGCAACATCTATGAGAGAAATATTACAAGTTTGAAGCTCTCAAAGAAGCCAAAGATCAAAGGAGAAAACCCATCAAAGTGCTGAAGCTAGTCTTCATCAACGCGTTGATGGAAGAAGACATAAATTTGTGAAGATATGCAACGACTAGAAATCAATTAGCCAATAGTCAGAAAGCTCCAAAATGGAAACCATTCATGCACAATGGCTATGCAATTATTCCAGACGCTCTTACCCATTTGTGAATATCTTAGAGCCTATAAAAGCTGAAGAAGAAGGAAGAGATGAAGACACACATAATACTAAGATCATATAAGATGCATCTATACATTCTTCATCCTCCTCATCACTCTCACAGAGAAAAAAAGAAACTCTCAGAGTTATCATTCACAAAACTACAATCATCCTGAAGATCAACTACAACAAGCTTTGACAACACCAGAGAGTTCATCAATAGAGAAGCCTTTCTATTCTCTACATATCATATTTGTATACGGCTATCTCTTTAGAGCATACATAGATCAACTTCATTAGTTAGTGGTGACATACCAGTTCTTCATCACTTATTAAGTGATACTTCCCAAGGAAGATGAATGTTGATAGGATAATCTATCAACGCATTGATCCAGTGTTATTGTCTACATTCTAAGTCTTGTTAGTTAGGCAACCTTTCCGTAAAGTTTTGTGTGTCGGACAACCATTGTACAAAGTCGTATGTGTTAGGCAATTGTGAAAGTCTTGTTAGTCAGTCAATTGGTTAAGTCATGTTAGTCAGGCATTTGGCATAAATATCACCACCACCATCTTGTCGGTGCGTCAGAAGTTGCGGAAGCGATCATCGGAAGTGGTAATGACGTCGAAGTGGAATCCTTCTTGGAGTTGTGGGCCCCAAAACCTGAATATTTTTGAACTTTTTCTTTACTTATGTTTTCTAACGTGTTATTTCAGTTCAAGGCATTACTAGTTACTTAAGCCCTAAACCTACACCCGGAAACACGTTAGTCATTTTACAGATAATCGCATGCTTACTAAACATAATCATGATAATAATACATCACCGAGAATTTACCGCCCTTTTCGTAGGACAGACAATTCCCCGACATATCAAAATATTATACAGTAATCCCGAATTAATGTATGCATGCTTTTAGTCCTACAGAGCCGGATTACTTAGTCTAAAGGTTACCATATACTTATCAGTGGTCTAGCACCGCTAGATTCCTGCTGCTACTGTAAATAATTACCAAACAAGTTAAACCATTAGTCGGACAGATATACTTAACAGATATCAAAACCTTAATCGAGACTAATCCCAATTTCATAACTAATCATGGAGCAATTAGTACCTGCGGTACTCAAAATATAGCTAACCACGCGGACTACTCCGCTGGCTGCTGCAGATCAGAAGCTCCTGAAATGTTAAATATAGGGGATGAG
>JBBYHH010491094.1:0-11171 GCA_038382905.1 Daphne laureola
CATAAGATATGCTTTCTTGGTTAACAAGTCAAATATTCAAGATATCATCATCAAAACTCAAACATGGTCAAGATTGTTCACATTTCATCATATAATCATTAAACAAAGCTTGTCAAGGTCAACGGCATGGAAACAACTCATGGTATCTCAAGTTAGGTCATAGAAGCTCAACAAGTGAAAATGTGACTTAGAGACTAAAATGAGCCTAGACCTTGTTCATAAATGATGAATGATGTGATGATCAAGTGTGCTAACAACTATTCTGAAGAAATGAGGGTTGGTGGAATTTTTAAAAAAATTTAGAACCGAGAAAAATTGGAGTAACCTTTTTTTTTAAATTACACGGGGCGACTCCTATGTTTAACTCGGCGTGACCTTGCTCCGTTCTTCAGTGCGCCCCCTCTAGGGTCGTGCTGCCTTAAACATAAAAAATGGATATTGGTTTCAGGGGGGTCATGCAGGGTCACTTAAGCAGGGTCGCGCCGTGTGGATGAAACGCACGGCGCGCCTCCACGGGTCGCGCAAGATGAACGACGCGAGGGCTAAAGAATAGATCGAGGGTCGTGCAAGGGTCACTCCAAAGGTTCGTGCCTTACTGCCTGAAATCAACAACCTTGCTTGCCCTCTCTTCAACCTTCTTCAAAATTTTCTCATTCTTTTCCCACTCAACTTCTAGGACTTTTGTTCTCACCTTGTTCCTACATCATAACAACTTCCTAAAATGATTAGATACATGTTTGTCACCACCACCCTACACCCAGAGCGGAAGAAGCTGGCAAATAGCGGTTGAGGGAGCGGCGACGGTGGTGACATCGATTCTGAATGGAGGTTTCTAGGTGTAGCGAACCCAAAACCCGACCCTTAAAATTTTTTCTTAATCTTTTATTCTATAACGTGTTAAACATTTTAAGACATTCTAATTAAGTCCTAACCTGCACCCGAGACACGTTAGTGGTTATATGGAAAATAGCATGATCACAAGCAATAATAATAAGTTGAGCTCTGCTCAACACCAGATACTCCAGAAAGGAGGCTCACCCTCTTCATTGAGCAAGCACTCCCCAATAAAGATATATATATATATATACAGTCCAACATAAATACTATCTAACCAAAGTATGCATGCCATAAATTCTACTACTATAGAGCCGAGAGTTTTCCAAGTCAAAATACGTACTATGCTGGGATAGTAGGGATCTACTACCGACTAACACACCAAAGCAATGCCGTTCCTGCTGCTAAAACACAAATAATGAAGTTTAACCATTAGTCAACCATAAGTGTGCTCACCCAATTACTAAATTACCACTATAACATCTCAATCGAGACAACCCCCTAATTGAATCATAAACCACTATCAGCGAGTATTAACATACCTCTGGTTTTAAAATCTCAATACAACTAAGCGGATCTATACCGCAGGTCATTTACCAGGGTCTCCTGCAAAATATTAATGTAATAGGGGTGAGTCCTCCAGAGGTACTCAGTAAGAGGTTAGGTAAGGATGACGGTTTTATTTTAAAACACCTGCATAAAAGGGTTAGCATGTCGTGTACTAATAGTATATACATCCTAATATCACATGGTTAATGATATGCAAAATGTCATGATATGCAATATAGTACATCCCGTCGGACGTCATCACCCACTCATCCCGAAGGATGGTATGCAGAAAAATAATCCCCTGGTTGCTCACCGGCCTGGCACGCGTTCCCACAATCGAAAGCCCCCCCGTAATCAGTTTGCGGTTTAGAACTTCTTTCACATGGTACCAGCGTGGGCCATAGGTTCCCCAATATAATTGTCGCGGGGTCTTTATTGACCCATAAATATCAAATCATCTCTTAATCATACGTGATTAGAGGAAAGTGCTATCCGAGCATAAAACCTGCATGCTGTTAACCTTACCATGGAACTAGCCCCGGGAGTCACTGGGCCCCACCCTCGACCCGAGTACTAGCCCTTAATTAACCTAATATGCATAAAAGTAACCTATAACACATATTAAGGAAATTAAGCCCCTTACCTAAATGACGACAATAAAATATCCCGTGACGACCCGAGCAAAAGAGGTTCTCCAGCCACCAGATTTCAAACTAGTCAAATACATACTTGTAAGGTTTTGAACTTAACAAAATTCTTCCTTACATAACACATACAATTATTATGTTGACTAAAAATGAACCGGTTGACCAGATTGGTCAAATCATGCTAAAAGTGGTTAAACAACTTGTAATTTTACCAGATTACCACTTAAGCGCCATTTAATCATTATTTATGATTAATTACATATAAGTCCTTATACTTTGTCAGAACGTGCAATTTTACCCAATTTTACCCAATTTAGCATAAAGTGTCCAAAACCATTTAAATGCTATCAATTTCATACTTAATCTTAAAGAAGCTTAATTTTACATCTTTTCTCCATAATTACACATGAAGTCCTTAAACTTTATCTAAATTTTCAATTTGGTCCAAAATTAGATAAAGTGACCCAATTCATCAAAATGCTTCCATTTTCACACTTAGCTTCAAAAGTGTCATATTTCACCTTATTTACCATAAATTACCAAACTTAACCAAAACTTTCTCAAAGTTTGCATTTTAGCCCAAATTTATACAAAGTGGACAATTATCCCCAAATTCTACATTTAACTTCCAATGAGCATTAATTTCACTTAATTTGTCACTAATTACCAATTAACACCAAATTTCACCAAAATTTACATTTTCATCCCAAACTTTTAAAAAGTGATAAATTTTCCCAAATTACCAAATTAGCTCATTTTCACCCAACTTAATCATTTCTCATGAACAACTCCAACTTTTCACACTTAGTCATTTTCGACCAAACTTACATTTTTTGCCAAAAGTAGGGGGCTTCAAAGTTCAGTTTTTTTAAGTGAATAAATGATAATTCATCTCATCTAAATTCACGGTGAATTAATCAATTTTTTACCAAAAGAGATTCGGACCTGAGGTGAATTCGTGAGGCATGAGTTAGGCTAATTCACGGTGAATTGGCCCTGAAACTCACCGGTCCCAAACTTACAACTTCTTCTCTCCAAAAGAACAACGAAGATTCCATCAAACAAATTCATCAAGAGCTCAGATAAATCTCGATTCTATACATCCAACTCAACCATAAACATCGATTATCAAAACCCAGAGGCAATTACATGATAGAGGCGATGAAAGAGGAGCAGAGCTAGGGTTTTCACTATTCCGTATATCAAAAAAATCAGCAGCCAAGACGAAGAGCTTGGTCTTCTGTAGAGAGGTCCTAACCGGCGGAGCGACGGCGGAGGATGTTGGAGATTTTGAAGGTTTGGTAATGGCAGAAGAGCAAGATGATTGGGAAGATGCGACTGAGTTCGTAAGGTCGGCGAGAGGTCTTTGCCTCAATTTGGTTCCCCGAGGTGGCTCGGTTCTCATCCCCGGTTCTTTACTTGCTTCCATTTTCATCCTGATTCAGATGGTGGCTAGCTACGACTGACACTGCTCAGCTTCGGCGAGCTTCATTCACTGGTGGGAAAATGGAAACTTCAATGAAATCATTGATCCATTTCTACTCCTTTCATTTCATCAGATCTCCCGTGGCTGACGAGATAGGGAGAGCGAACTCCGATGAGAAGGGAGAAGAGAGATAGAGAGTGAGACGATGGCCGGTGAATTTTTAGCGGTGGGAGAAGTGAAGTTTCAGCGGAGCTACAGAGAAGAAAAAGAAATGTTTTTAATTTGTTTCTTTTTTTCACCACCAATTTTTACATTTTTTCACCACCCCCTAAAACCAATTTTTACATTTTTCACCATCCACTTAAAAAAATCACTTCTCATTTACTCATAAATTCACTGAGTTCTATTCCTCCCAGTTTTTAAGTTTGAAACCCCCTAATGTTTTTCTTCTCCAACTTTTTACCAACTTCCTTAAGTATTCTTAACATGCTTTTCCCAACAAAACATCATACTTTTTCCAAGAACTTCTTCATCATTTTTCAACTTAAAGTTTCGGCCAACATGCTTCTTTTTTACCAAATTATTTCTTCAACTTTCTACAACAATATTCATGCTTCAAATCATGTCTAAACCAACATAGATCAAGATTTTAAGAAAAAACATAAACTTTGTTCAATACCATTTAAATTTGGCCAACACTTGTTTCATTCTTCCAAGATGATTCAAGCTTAACCCCAAGTATTAATCATGCTCCAAATCCATCCAAGAATATGAATCAAGAATAAAATTAAATTTCTAACATGCTTTGAACTTGAACTCAACTTCATAAATTCATAAAATCATCAACTCTTCAAGGAATAATGTAGTAATTATTTATACTACTCCATAATAACCATAAATTCATGTTTACCTTGAGAAAAGTTCCAAGAATCCTTGTAGAGATTTTTCTCAAAAAATCCCTTGTAAATTCGGCCTAGGGTAAAAAATTAGAGAGGATGAGTTTAAACTCCTTCAACACTTGACTCAACCTTGAAACAACCTTTATAAGAGCTCACCTTGAGTTTTTCTTGAAGATTTCTTGAACAACTTTGTCCAAGAATCACCTAGGGTCCACTTGAGGAAGAAACGAGAGATAATTATTTTCCAAGCTTCCAAACTTGATGAAACTTTGAGATGCTCAAGGAAATGAGTTTACCTTCTTACACCTTGAAGGTTGTTGAAGATTGATGAAGAAAAACCCTCCAAGAAATGATCCAAAGTTTCGGCCAAACTAAGAAATGGAGAGATGAGATATTTCTTCAACTTCCAAGCTCACTTCCTTGAAGGATTGCTCAAGAAACAAGCTTCTCCTTTGAATTTAGAGAGGATTTAGTGAAGGATTTAGTGTTTTTCTTCAAGAACAAGCTTGAATCTTAGAGATAAATGAGAGAATTTTTTGGGTAGAGAAGGAGTATGATTCGGATGGAATGAGAGGGAGGGAGAGAAGATGGTAGGCTAATAGTTAGTCAAGGGAACAACATCCCTAAAATTACTCTCAGGTTTAATATAATACTAACTAGTCTTACACACCTAAAATAGATAATGATAACCTAAAAAGTAACCCCAACCACCCTATTTCCCTCCCAAATCGGCAGCCTTAATTAATTAGGGTTAGGGGGCATTTTCGTTCAATTTTTCAAATTGACCATTTTACCCCCGAAAACCAAATTTTGGAAAAATACCCCGGGACTCTCGTAGACTTATAAAAGTGTGAAATCTTGTGAAATTGAGCTCAAATTAATTCTTGAAACATTAAATTTATCATAAAACATGTCCATTTCATGTAATTACAATATCTTAAAAAATTACAATCTAACCTCCGGACAAATAAATATCCAAAATAAATACATTCCAGAGGTGACTGTAACAGATGAATACTAAGTAAACAATACGATTCTTGTCATTTTCTTTTTCTTTCTTTTTTTACTTTTAGTTATGGAATAATTCAAATGTTCTCAATTATTTTTATGTCTTTTGCACATTCACTCCCTACATTTTTCAAATCTGATATAAAGTTATTTTCCTATTTCTTTTAACGCTAGAAAAAAAATCAGTTTTCATTGTTTCTGTACGTTTTCGTGTGCATAACTTTGCATCTGTCCTACCATTTTTTTAAACAAATAAAAAATAGATCCTTCAGGTTTATCATTTTTGCACATTTATCTCTGATTTTTCTAAATTTAATATAATGAGTTATCCTCCTACTTTTCAACACTACAAAAAAAAAAAAATCTCTATTGTTTTTGTATGTTTTTGCACGTAAAACTTTACAACCATCATACTAGTTTTTTAGAAATTTTAAAAAGACATACTTTAGGTTTTTTTTTTGTGCTTATTTATTGTTTACTCCCCTGAACTATTATGAATCGCTCTATTCGGTCCCTAAACTATAACTCGCCGCGACTCAACCCTCCAACTACTGTCCGTCAGCTAGTTTAGTACCTACGGTTAGTTGGACGTTAGTTTGACCAGGACTTAACGCATTGACTCTAGTTTTTTATCATTATCCACCCAACCGTTAAAAAGGTCCCTGCCAACATATTTCCCCAAATTAAAGAACAACTATCTCAAGAACCCTAACTTCGATTCGGTCTCGATTCAGTGAGTTTTTCTGAAATTCTTCATTCTTAACTCCAAATTTGAAGATGTACACAGCCGGAACTTTGTTTTCTGGTGGATTTGATGCTACTATCTATAGGAGCTTTAATAGGTTCGAAGAGGAGTTCAATGATTCATTAAATCCAATTTGCAGATGTGGTACGAGGGCTTTCATGGTGGAGGTTTGACGTGAGACGATGAACTATGGACGGTGTTTCTACTAGTGCAAGAACTACAAGGTTTTCTTATATGTCTCTAATACTCCTCTGTTTTTTTCCATGTCTGTGTGCTCTGTTTCGATGACTAAGTAAGAATTGATTGTAGAAGAAACCATTGTGCTTCTTCAAGTGGTTAGATGAGCCCTTCATAAAATGATCCCAAGAGGTGATTAGATGGTTGGTTGTGAAGGAAAGAAATATGGAGTTGGAGTGTATGAAGAAAGAGATAGATTACAAGGAAAGGTTGGAGACATGGCAATATAGGCTTGAGTTGGCACAAATGAAGGGTACTTTGCACTAAATTAGGTGTTTGGTTATTGTTTTGATTTCTATTGCTGTTATTGGTCAGATATGGTTCCTTAGGAAGTGGTTAGGGTGAGGTTGTCATTGTTGTATAAAGCTTATTTGCACAATGTAATGAATTCTGTTGTGGATGAATTGGGGCTACTTGGCTCACAATGCAATGAATTATGTTATAGCTCACATGGTTGAATCATAATCAGACTTGAATAAGGATAATCATACTCATACTCATACAAATTATCCAAAAAATAGAGTTTAACAACAATGAGTGAGTTTAACAAAGTATCTCATAGTTTGACAAACAAAATTGGATCAGTCGTGCACAAACAAAGTTTGACAAACAGAATGGAAAATCTACTTTAGAGTTCCAACTTAGACTTCAAAGTGCACTCAAAATGACATTACAATGACAAACAGAATCATAATCAGACTTCAGAGTTGTGTTGGTTGAGTTGAAGATCCCACATCCACCTTCTTCATCTTCAGTTTCTTTTGCTTCAAGGTTTGCTTATCACTGAGTGGGTTGTCCCCTTGTGAGAAGCTTTTCCTCTTCTGATTTCAATGCACAAAAAAAATATATAATAAGGGTTATATTCATTTATCTAGAGCACAATCTAAAGACAGAATTGCAAATTTACCTTATTTCTTGACCTTGTGGTTGGTCCTTGTGCAATAGATTTCCCTTTCCATTTCTCACTTGCTGCAGATTTCTCACTTGTTGCAGATTTCCCCTTACCAGTTGCAACAGTTTTTCCTTTCTCAGTTCCATGTAACATATTGAATGCAACATACATAATATAGAAGATTTACTTGTCAAATGCAGCAGATTTACACACTACACAAATAGAGGATACTTACACTTTTTTAAGGGTACGTTGATCCATTATGTTGCTCAGCTCTACAAATTGAGCAATGCATCGCTCTCCCATGGCATGATAGCTTGAATTGCCCCTTCACTGGCTCAAATTTCCTCTTTCTCCTTGCCACTCTTGGCTTACCAGGTAGTATCCTAACATTTGGAGGCTGGATAGGTCCTAGGCCACTATCACCCCAGTACTTCTCACTTCGCAGTGACTGAATTGCATAATTGTACGCCCTTGCAAACATTCCTGGTCTATACCAGTCTGAGATATACTTGTAAGGGTAATCTTTTCTCTCCATGATTGCTGCTATTGCGTGAGAGCAGGGTATTCCTGACAGAGACCAACCCCTGCAGTTGCACTCTCTATCACCTAGCTTTAGAGTGTGTTGGGTGTCATTGTACTTAGCCTTATACCCATATCTCCCATTCCAGTTGCACTTCCAATTGAAACTAGAACATGAATTATCTCCTACAATCGCTCTTATGTTAAACCCACACCCTATTTTCCATTTTTTCACAAATGCCCTCCTTGTGGCTATCCTTTCCATGTAGTAAACTCTAATCTCTTCCAGCATTATTATAATAGGTTTTGACCTCGCAGCTATCAGTACCATATTAAATGCTTTAGTGTTGTTGTTGTCTACACAATCAAATTGTGTAATAGGGCTAAAGTATGCTCTACACCATGACCTAAGAGGTACCCTCTAAATAGCTACCCTAGCACCCTTAGCTAACAATTCTATCTTGCTAACCTTTTTTCCAATTGAACCTCATTAGGTGACTTATCTACTGCATAAAAGGCCACTTTTAAATGATCACCTTTAAAATTTGGATACCAATTCCCATAAATATGTCTTGCACAAATTCTACGCTCAGCTAAGGGAAAGAAAAAAGAGATGACATTCTCCAAACCCTACAAATTAGGAATACATTAAAATATGAACAAAATAAAAAAGACAGTCTTAACAGATTAAAATACACACCTTGCACTGATCAGAAATGAAGCACCAACCACTCCCACTTCCACAATCAATGTCCCTCCCCATATTTTCCAAAAACTAGGTCCAACTATCCTCATTTTCACTCTCAATAACACACCATGCAAGTGGGTAAAACTGTTTGTTTCCATCTTTTGCTACTGCTGTCAATAATATGCCCTTGATGACACCTTTGAGAAAGGATCCATCTAACCCAAGATACCTTCTGCACCCATCGAGAAATCATTTTTTCAATGTAGAAAGACAGATATACATCCTCTTGAATCTTGGGATCTCTCCAAGTAAGGCCATCTCAGTCATGATGTCAACAGTTGTACCTAGTTTCATATCAGTCAGAATAAAGGAGAATAAGAGATCATAACAGACAATAAGATATAACATATCATAACAGATAATAAAAAAGAAAAGATCATAACAGATCACCTGAGTTGAACTCCCTCAATGCTTTAGCATAATCATGAAGTCTTGCATATTCATGGTCCAGATCTCTGACCAGCTTCTGTACAACTATCCTTATAGCCTTAATGCATTGATCAATACCAACCTCAATATGTAGGTCAGTCCCAATAGTGTCTTTCAGATAGTTGCACTTGACCCTATGGTGTGCCATAAACCAGTCTTCATATTGATCAGAAATCTAGGGTGCCTTTAAACCACCAATCTTGAAACTTGGGTGCATGTATGCTTTGGATACAATGTCCTGACCAAGAAATTCTTCTTGTTCCCTATGGTCTCCCAAATAGCATAAACAGTCCGCCTGCACTGTCTACCTTTGCAAACAACCCTCACCCTCTTACTCTCATTTTTCTTGAAAATGTAGTCTCTCTTCTTATAAATGGAGTATTTTTTCAGAGATCTCTTGAACTATTTATGATAAGTGAAACATAAACCAATAGAGTACTTTACCTCTTTACACCTCTCAGAATACATTGGAAGGCTTGGAACAACCATTCTCACTACTGTACTCCCATCTTCCTTAATCTCAGATTCAAGACTCCCAATATCACTATTATCAAACGCAGCTGTTGGATTAGGATCTTCTTCATCAGAATAAAAAATTGTAGCTGCTTTTTCTATACTTCCTTGCACACCACTAACTTCAAGAGGTAACCTTCTCTTCTCTCTGAATCCTATTCACTGTAAGTATTCCTTGAGTCAACTCTTCATCAGGATTAGGTGGTAGAGTATCATCTATACCATCCAACACCTCATCATAGCCTTCCTCTAAATTTTCATCACCATCCGAATCCTCTTCTCTCTGAATCCTATTCACCTTGTTCACTTTCTTCTCTCTCTTCACTTTTATCTGGAACTTGTCTCTCTTCAGACTCTTCTCTCACTTGTTTATCAAACCAGCTATTATAAAATTCTCCCCCATCATTTTTGTCATTTACTGCCTCAGTCCTACTTTCCTTTTCTCTCTCATCCTTACTATGCAAAAAGGTTAAATCCTCCCCAACATATTCACTTTCACTACCCCATTGCACAAATTTATTTTGAGAGTCACTAGTTCCTGAGTCATAATCCTTCTATGAATATTCCTGATTTTTTTCGACTTGGTATGCATGAGCAGTACTACCCACCATAAAAAACTATTCACTAAGTGGTTTACCATATATTGAGTACCACTTACTAGTATGTTCAACATAAAGGTCAACCCCTCCAGTAGATGTAGCTTCCCCAATCATTCTCATTATATCATTTTGATCATTTAGAATACTAAAGAAGTCAACTTCTATAGGCCTGTTAAGAGCCTTGTAGTACACTAACTTGACATCTTTCCCCTTATAACCCAAGTTCCTAATGGTACTAGTTGATGAGAAATATGTTAGCAGGTCTTTGTACACATTCATCACTTTAACATCATATTCGAGGTATTCAAGATAAGGTAGTTTGGGATTTATGACAAACCTCCCACTATGGTAGAGGTTCACCACAAATATTTCACCCATCTATAAAGTAATGAAGCACATGGTTTAGACAGGGTTCAGGTCAGATGATTGAAATTAAATGAAGGTCAAGTAGTTAGTTCAGGTCAAATTATTTTAATATAGATGGTTTCATCCGTAAATTAACATAACAAAACAACTCTAACGAGCTCACATTACTTAAATCAGTGCTCATTTTGAATAAACAAATAACTAAAAAGACCATAACAACAACATTAACAACTGACCTAGAATACTAACCTTTACAGTGGGAATGAGTTCTTCTAGATACCTTCAGCTCAGTCCCAGCTACGAATCAAAAAACTTTGACATGAGGACGAATTTACAATACTATCTTCACCAATGCGAGCACCTTCAAGACTTCAACGTGGTGTTCAAGCTTGAGCTCAAAGAAGAAGAAATAAGTGTACTCTGAGATCCAAGAATATGAGGATCGAACTGCTCTTTGAGGGGTAGCCGTTAGGAATCACGATAGGTTAACGGGCGTTTATGACACGTGGGCACACGTGACCGGTTTACTGGGTGGAGGGAATGAACTGCTTGGTTTTTAATAGTTGGAGGGCTGAGTCGTGGTGAGTTATAGTCCAGGGAGCGAATAGAGCGATTCATAATTATCACCACCGCCCACCGTGATACCCTTTGCCGAAACGGGATTACTCTGCGGAAGTGTCTCATCTTACGGCGGCTGGTGAACTAGCGGAACTCCATTCGTCATCCTCAGAGTTGCGGTAAATAAAAACCCGCCCGT
>JBBYHH010491203.1:0-19602 GCA_038382905.1 Daphne laureola
AACCATACCTTTTATACACTTCAAATTTCAAACTTAACACCCAACCGAAAATGTTAATCCTTTACCTCTAGCTATAGTAAGCCGTCATACCTTGTCCTATGGTCGTAAAATGTCAGAGACTTATCGCCGGACTGGGGTGGGTGTAACACACGGGCCCTCTCATACTCTGATTCAATCAATCAATTGATTCCCTAAGTATAAATCAACAACTTCCTCTCAAGTTCATCATCGAACACTTAGATGTCTTACTAGTATAGTAACCATTCATCAAGTATGCATACATGATAAAAAGTTCAAGGAATCAATATCTAAGCATCAAAAGATAAGATACATGGTAGTTAACCTCCTAGGTAACCAAACCCTAGAAGATTATAAACAACTAGTCACTAATTAACATGTTAATCAAAGAAATCAACATGCTAAAAGCTGTAGACATGATAAAAAAAATGATAAGGAGAAGAAATAACCTTTAATGAAGAAATCTTGGAAGGGTTTCCAAGAACACCATTAAAAGGAACTCCAACGCTTTGTATTGATGAAGAGAGTGACAAAGGCTGCACAAATCCAGAAATCCTGATTCTCCTCACCTAAATCAACAACTCCCTCTCGAGTTCATCATCGAACACTTAGATGTCTTACTAGCATGGTAACCATTCATCAAGTATGCATACATGATAAAAAGTTCAAGAAATTAATATCTAAGCATCAAAAGATAAGATAGATGGTAGTTAACCTCCTAGGTAACCAAACCCTAGAAAATCATAAACAACTAGTCACTAATGAACATGTTAATCAAAGAAATCAACATGCTAAAAGCTTTAGACATGATAAAAAATGATAAGGAGAAGAAATAGCCTTTAATGAAGAAATCTTGGAAGGGTTTCCAAGAACACCATTAAAAGGAACTCCAATGCTTTGTATTGATGAAGAAAGTGAAAAAGGCTGCACAAATCCAGAAATCCTGATTCTCCTCACCTAAATCTTATCCTAAAATATCTATTTATAGTGACATAATATCCTAAAATTCTTCTAGATATGTTGGGCTCCCAAAAAGGGTCATTAAGGGTATATTTATCCCAAAACTATGAGTTGGACCAAGAAAACTTCCTGGAAATTATGGTAAGAACAACCTCAATCATCAGCCATCTCGTAAGGGTCATGCAAAGAGGGTACGTGCTATTCAAATTTCTCGACACGACCCTGCTCTTCAAAAGTATAGAGCTGGTTGCGAGGAGGTAAGGGACGCACTGGCTTGTGATGACCATCGTGACCCCCGACCTAGGGTCACATCATTTTCCTTTCAAAATTTGCCTCCTTGCTCCAATCTTCTCTGCTCTGACTTGAAATACACATCCTTTGACTCGAGACTTCTTGACTTGGTCTTCTAACTTGTAAGTTGAGTCCCGATATTTCAAATGCACCATTTTAGCTTCATTTTACCTTGCATCTTGCACCTACAAAATAATGGAAGATAGCAAGTAGAATGCACTAATAATCCAATTTATGCATAATAAGATGTCTGAATTGTGTGAAAGTGCCACATAAAAGTGTGTGTGTTTTGACACATAACAGTCGCCGAAGCGGCCGGCATTACAGCAGCTGATCCTTCCTTGAGAGACCCTCCTTCACCGATTGCTCAATAACTACCAACAAGTTATTTTCTCTTCTTTCTTTTGTAATGCCAATTCCTTCAGGTTGTTAATGAATGTTCACATCCTTTCTTAAGTTAGGCTTGCACACACTTGTATAGAGGTTCAACATAAGCCTACATCCTCTCTTCAAACTTTCAATATACTGACTAGAAATTTACACGTAAAATTTCTTAAGTGCTTCAGAATGATAAGAGCGTTCAAGTTCCCTTCCTTTGGAATCTCGGAGTTTGAATACTCCCTTCCTTTCTTTGTTTAGAACTTCAGAGGGTCCTTCCCAATTTAGGCCAAACACTTTTCCATTACGTTTCCTCGAACCTAACTTAGTCTATTTTAAGACCAAGTCCCTCATAACTATGTCCTTCAATTTTACTTTAGCATTTATGGATTGGGTTGTTCTTTCTAGGAAAGCTTTCCTCTTGCATTCGGTTTCCTCTCTTTTTCCTTCGAGTAGATCTAGGTTAATCCTTAACCCTTTTTCATTATTTTCCTCTTCAAATGTTTGTACTCATAGGGATGGGTGAGTGACTTCAATTGGCATTAATGCTTTGGTGCCATAAGTTAGTGAAAATGGGGTTTCCTAATATGAACCTCCATTTATGATTGAAGGATCATAGAACACCTGGATCTAAGAGGAAGAATGAATGGGATAGAAGTGGCTCAAACCCTAGCTTTGTGCATCCTTGGGTTTGATTTTGATGTCATGGTTGAAGGGATGGATCTAGCACCTATCCAAAGGGATGTTGGAGAAATATAGATTTTGATCCTAGTTCAAATGAGTTGAACCTAAGGGCTAGATAGTGGAGATTGAAGGAGAACCCTAGTTGAACAAGAGAGAGCAAAAAGCTTCTTCAATCTTGTATGATATGAGTTCTAATTCCAAAACATGTTTGTGACCAAATTGTATACCCTAGATTTCTAGGAACAACTAGCCCTAAACATGAAATTACAAACATGCCCTAGGTTAGCAACTAATCTAAGGAATTCAGCCTTACTTAGGTTCTAACCCTATTTAACTAGGCTAATTAAGACTACTTAGCTAACTAAGCATTACCATAATTGTCCTAATATGAAATTACATTTGAATCGTCTTTAAAGTAGGCTAGGATGGTAGCTAGAAGAGGAATGAACCGTTCAAACTTTGTCCCAATCACTCCTTAATGGGTTTTCACTTCATTCTTTAGGAGGGGACAACTGTTGGTGGTGACATCTGAGCAATCTTCAAATTGGTCCACAAGCTTTATTTGAAGTCCAAATTGAGTGAAATTTGTTGCATTGGTTCCCTATCTTCATAAGATATCCAATTATTAAATGTTAGGCCATGTTTGGAGCACTTTAGTTTTGGGTGTCCAAAGAGCCCCTAAAATGGCTAAGTGTAGAGAAGTGTTGAAAGTTGTTGTTGATGCTCGGGTCTTCAAGCCAATAGATGGTTATTTTCTTTATGAATCCATTGTAGTCCTCATCCAATTACATGCCAAGGATGTCTAGATTGAGTCCCAAGACTTGGTGTTCTTCTTGTTGCTCTTGCTTGGCCGCCAAGGTAGACATGAAGAGACGAAGGCATTCTTGAGTTTGTTTTTCCCTAGCTCTTGTCATAGGTCCTCCCAAGGCTTGGAGTGGATGCAATCAGCATTGAATAGCTTCATTGATGCGTTTGGATGAGGGTAGCACCATTGACCCATGGGTTCTAGTAGTAGGTGCCAAAGGTGGAGGCGTCGGATGAGAAATGTGCCTAGCACCCGAGGCTTGAGGTAGGCTTCCACCCGAAAATAAGGGCCTCTTAGAGGTGCCACCCCTCTTGCCACTCCCTTTGCACTCCTTTGCATATTCATATTCATCTTCATGCATTGATCTTTCTATGATTGTATCATCCCCTCCTTCTTTGAAGGAATCCGACCTTAGATTCTCATCTTGTAGTTCACCTACATAAGGAGAAAGATCACAAATATTGAAAGTAACATCCACATTATATTTCTCAATGGGCAAGTCAAACAGGTAGGCATTATCATTGATTTTCTTGGCAATCCTAAAAGGTCCATCTCCTCTAGATGCAAGGTAGTTTTTCTTATCTTTGGGGAACCTTTCTTTCCTAAGATGGAACCACACCCAATCTCATTCATTGAAAGAAACCACTATTTGTTGTACTATCAAGGCAAGAAACTTAGTAGTGAGTGTTCTATTAGTGACTAGTAGTGAGTGTTCTATTATTTATGGCGAAGGCGATGTCGAGGCTTCGTTTGCTTCGGTTCGGTGGACCCAAAACACGGCCCCTTAAAACTTTTCACTAAATTACTGCTTTCAAATTGTTCTAACATGTTTGCAAGTTTTAAGACATTTTATTTGCCTTAATCTTGCACCCAAAATACGTTAGTGGTTATAAAGATAATCGCACGGTAGTACAACATGATATAAATACATATACATCCTAGGAAGGAGTCTCACCCACTGCATTAGGCAAGGACTCCCCCGTATAATACAAAAATATAAAAATCGGTAGAAAGCATTAAAACATGCTAAGTGCTTTCTAAATGCATACTACGTTTTACAGATCCAAGACAATCCATAAGAATTATACGTACTAAGGTCGAGGGATCGGGTCGATAAGACTCTGATTACCACCTCGAGAAAACTGATGCCGCTGTTAATCACGAGGAAAATTAACCATTAGCCATAATAACAATACATGTGTTCACTCATAAACATGATATCCATAATAATCTCAATCGAGACTACACCCGTAAAACATAGCCTTAACCCGATAAATGAGCGTAGTATACCTTGGGTCCCAAAAATAGTGATCGACTCTGCGGATCTACTCCGTGGGTCGAGAACAGGACACTCCTGAAAAATATGAGTATAATGGGGGTGAGTCCTCGAGAGGTATTCAGTAAGGGTTAGGTAAGGATGACGGGTTTTGTTATTTTGAAAACACCTGAATAAAAGGGTTAGCGTGCAATGTACTAGTAGATAACACAATCCTAAGTATAATCATGGATCGTGATATGCTATGTAGTGATATGCAATACAAGAGTCCCATCGGACTTTGGTGGTACCCTTAAATTCCATCGAATGAATCAGATACGTCCTTATAGAATGATCCTCTTCCCATATCAGCGCTCGGTACCAGTGAGGGGCATACGGTCCCCATAAACATTATGCTGTCAACAATCGAACCAAACCTTAAAAACCTTAAAAACCTCATCCTTATCATATCACTGTCATGAAACTGGTTCCCCAAGATAAAAATCCTGCAATCTGTTACCCTACCATCTAACTAGCCCTGGGAGTCACCGGGCCCCACCCTCGACCCGGGAACTAGCCGTTAACTAACCTCATATGCATAAGGAAACCCAAAATGCATATTAAGAAAGTTAAACCCCTTACCTCCCTAAAGCAGATTCCTTTACTCGACAGCCCTTGTAGTATCATCCAGTGTAGTTCTTAGTGAACTTTCACAGTCACCCGCTACTAAGTAATAACATTATAAGTGTGTAAGTACCTAAACTTAACCTTTAAACCTTAAGTCCAAAAAATTCCTATACTTAATCAAACTTAACCATGCTTAAAATTACCATCTTACCCTTTCCACTTGAACTTTTACTCCTTTATCCATAATTTCATGAGAAGTCCTTAAACTTTAGCCAAATGTTTAATTTGGCCCCAACCTTATGGAAAGTGACCAAAATCACTCTAAACTTTACCAAAATGTGCAATTGGGCCAAACTTTTCTCTAAGTGGCCCAAAAGTGCCAAAACTCTACTTTTAACCTCAAATGAGCTTAATTAACCTTAATTTGTCACTAATTACCAATTAACACCAACTTTTCTAATTTTTTTCATTTTGGTCCCAAATTTTTTAAAAGTGAAATTTTTTCCCCAAATCACATAATTAGCTCATTTTCACCATAATTAATCATTTTCACCCAATTTCATGATTAATTACACAAACACCAATTTCTTTCTTCTTTTCTTCAATTCGGCCAAACCCTAACTTTTTACCAAAAATGTTTTTCTTCTTCAACTTTCACCAACTTTTCTTAAGTGTTCTTAACAACATTATTCCAACATAAAACCATACTTTCTCAAAGAACATCTTCATCATTTCTACACCTTAAGTTTCGGCCTCAACATAAACTTTTAACCAAAACTTTTCCTCAACTTTCTACCACAACATACATGCTTCAAATCATCATACAATCAACATACTTCAAGATTTTCACAAAGAACATCAACATTCTTTTCTCCCTTTTTTATTCAGCTAAACATACTCCTCCTCATCCATGATGATTTCAACTCAACTTCAAACATGCTCAAAAACCACCCAAGAACATGAATCAAGCATCACTTTAAGCATCCAACATACTTTGTTCAAAATCACCTCAAGAACAGAAACAACATAAATTCTTAAAATCATAAAATCTTCATGGAAACATGTAGTCATTCTTCATACTACTCCATAATAACTTCATAAACATGCTTACCTTAGCAAATCTTGAATAAATCCTTGTAGAGATTTTTCCAAAATCCCTTCTTTAAATCTAACCTTAAGAGAATGAAAGGGAAAATGAGTTTCAAATCCTTCAACACTTGATTCAACCTTAAAATAGCCTTTATTCAAGCTTACCTTAAGATTTTCTTGAAGAAATGTTGAACAACCTTCTCCAACAACACCCTTGAAATTCTGCCAACTTGAAGAAATGAGAAGATGGTGTGTTTTCCTTGCTACCAAACTTGTTTTCTTGAAGAACTACTCAAGAAAACAAGTTTTCCTTTGAATTTGGAGGAGAGTTAGTGAAGGATTTGTGAAGGAATTAAGTTTGAAGCTCAAGAACACATGAAGAACAATGTATGAACACTTAGAACTTTTGAAAGGAAATGGTTGGTAGTAAAGGAATGATGCAGCCAGTTATGGTATGAGGATGAGGGAGAGATGTAATTAAAAATATTAAAGGGGACATGGATCCACAATTCCCTCCTTTAGGTAGGTTATTTTATTACCTAGGCCAATGCCTAGTAATAAAATATTAATCCCCTTAAAATAAGAATATTTTCACCAAATATATTCCTCTTTCACTAAACAAAACCAGCAGCCCTTAATTGCTAGGATTAATAGGCATTTCCACCCACTTTTCCAAAATGACCATTTTACCCCTAAAACCAAATTTTGGCAAAATGACTCAGAACTCCCGTAGCATTATAAAATGCTTAAATCTTGTGGAATTGAGCTCAAATAAATTCCTGGGAGATAGAATTGAATTAATTAACATGGAATTTACATGTAATTACAAAGTCTCAGAGAATTACAATCAAGCTACCGGAAAAATAAATCTCCAAATTAAATATACATTTGGGGTGACTGTAACAGAGGGAGTAACTCCGTGGTATGTTACGACAGCTTCATTCTGTATTGAAATGGCTCACATGTATGGTTTGATTTGGGAGAAAATTATGATACTTCATCCCAGAGATCTGTTTAGCGACAATTGTGTCCTAACAATATGTTCTGTATCAGTACCATCTCGTAGTACACCAACATGGTGTTCTGATTCTGTCTGATGTTCAAGTCCGTCATTGGACCGGCACAATGCTCAGTCGGTGAATCCTCTGTATTGGCCTCGGGATGTTGAGAAAATATGTATTAATCACGGTTAAGGATTCACCCTCCTAAATGAGTTGAGGGAATGACATTGTATGTGTTAAATGGGTTGTCAAGGTTGACATCACATGCGATTATGGTTTGTCAGTGATTGTAATGGCTACACCACTTATATTGTCGACAAGGGAAATTATGTGATACATATTCTGAATATGAAATACGTCATAATGGTATGTGTTTTTGTCCGGTAGGATGAGTGGTATATGTGTTGAGACACGTTCTCCATATATCAGTTATGATCAGGGATCGTTGAGGCAATCAATTACTGATTGCCAATAATGATTTATGCATGTACCCCTTTCGAGGTAAGTCTGATAAGTTCAGTTTTTCTGATACTCCAAGATTCAGAGTTTAAAGATACGTGGTGTGTTGAGATATGTTTTGTATAGTGGGACCACATCGGAGCTTGACCTCCATTTTGTCTAACCTTGGTTGAAAGTATATGGCATGATAATGGAATATGTATGGGTTAATGTATGAATGGTAATGGTTATGGAAATGGATATGATATGAGCTTCTGTCTAGTACGACGTGAAGATATAATATGAGCTTCCATCCGGTGGGACGTGAAGATATGCGTATGGGCCTCCATCTAGTGGGATGTGAAGGTATCAATATGAGCATCTGTCTGATGGGATGTAATGGTATGAGAATGTCATTCAGGAGACATCTACATCACACAACTTATCACACCCCACGTATCATAATGAGATGGGTTTGTTCCAAAGATAAGCGTTATGGGCCACAATCCTGAGGGATTGGAATTTGGGCCATTCTATCTGGTACTTTTATAGTGAGAGTTTCCCGCTTGTAGTTCAGACGTTTAGTCATTTTGATGACTGTTAATGATGTGTGATCATTTTGATTGTCTAAAAGATGGAAGTGACACATAGTCACTTTATAATTCTATTCAGGTTGACAGTGATTTGAGATATGGTCACCTGCTATTGTTCTGTAATGCGCCTGCTAGGTGTTCTTTAAAGATGTTCTGTGCTGTGACACATCGCAGGGTGAAAAGAAAAGAAAGTTGAACCTAAGGGTTTAGGTATGTAAATATACTCTGTTTCGTATCATACAGGTCGATAGTTCCGACGATCATTTTGGGCATTGGTATGATTATATGAATATGTCAATAGTGTTTGACACGCTCTGCAATGACAAGTTCAAGAAGAACTTCTAAGATTTGGCTCTGACCACTCGGTAGTGTTTAGCCCACAGCTAGCAGCACTCGACTCTTCTGTATTGGAAATGGGTCTGAGGTTTGATGTGTTTTGTTTAACTTGCGGGTTAAACCTCAGTAAGGATGTTAAGATGGATTCTGAAGTTAAGGATACTCTTGGAAGACCAAGAGTCTTAAGGGGGGAGGGAGGATGTTACAGTCCACCCCAGGACGATGGTAATTTCTCTGAATAGTTTATTCAGGGATCGGATGGGTTAGTACCGGGACTCCATTTTAAGCGTGCGGGACACGTTTTCTGTTAAGTATGATGTCTAGAGACCTTAATGGAGGTTCATTTTCATGGAAGTTCACCTTTTGGAATGGTTGACATTAATGATGGGCCGAATTTGATGATGAATTTTTAAGATTGATTTTTAATGTGTAAAGTGTTCATGGATGATGTTGTTTAGGTGTTTAGGGCCCTAAATTGATGGAAGCATGTGAAGGAAATGATGTTTTCTATGTTTTCTTGTTATGACCGAAATGTTGGCAAGAAATTAAGGTTGATGGTTGTTGATGAAAAATGGAAAGTTTGTTGATAATTGAGGTTAAAGTAAGGTGGTTTATGCATAAGTGAAATGGTAGGAAAGTTTGACCAATATATGTTCATTGTGCAAAGTTGTGGCTGAAATGTGTAATGTTGGAAAGGTTGGGAAATATTTGTGAAAAGTGGGATATTTAATTATGGATGATATTAAAGTTGGTTATTTTCTATGTAAATGAAGTTGTGAAGAAATTGGATAAGCTTTGGCCCATTTTGGAAAATGAGGCCTAAAATGTACAAGGGTGAAGAGGTTAGGGATTGATGGTAAAAGTTGAATGTTTAATTATGGATGATCATATATGGTACACTATCCAAGCATGCGCTTGGATAGGCCTCGCACAGGACAAGGCCTGCCTGCGCAACGTAATATCAGGCGAAGCCTCCGGGCTGCACGGACGCATGGTCGCCGCGTTCGGCGAGAGCAATGCCCCACGCTCAGAAGGCAACATGATCGCTAGAGAATGCCACCCGCGCGGGAGCGCAGTCCCCGCACCCAGCGAAGGCAACGCCCCACGTACAAAGAAGAAGAAGTGGCCGCCCACGATGCTGCCCATGATTACCACGTCTTCAGTAAACCGCCACCCACTTACCCAGGGCATTAAAGCCACCCATGATCGGATGAACGTGAAATAAACCGCCCACCATCCCGAATGGTGGGAAGTCAACTATTGGTTGTAAGCCCTATATAAAGAGGAAGCCTAGGAGGGATGAAAGTATGACATTTCTCTCCTAAAAAACACTATCAAGCTTGGACCTAAAACTGACTTGAGCGTCGGAGTGTGTTTCCGAGGTCACAACCTCGGATCTTTGCAGGTTTAAAGCTCACCAGTGGAGGAGTGTCAGAAGTACTCAATTCTAGCATATGGATACCTGAAACTAAGGCTATCAGATTGGCGCCGTCTGTGAGAAATGAACGTAACCCACGAAACTCATCATGCAGAGAACAAGAGCTAGTGAAAGCCTCAACGGTGAACGAACCGACACCGAAAATGGGAATCCTCCACACTGGGAGGATAATGTTTCTATCCACACCATTGGTGAAAGCATCGCTCCGCACGGAGGAGCAGGAGATGTCTAGCAGAACGTGGTGCTTCAGCAAACTAATATTGCGGGCCTGGACCCGGCAGCAATTGTAGCAATCACAGAAATGGTGGCTAACAACCTCTGAAATACACTGGCAGAAACACTAAGAGGAGTTTCGGACGCTACAGGAGGCATCCCCATAACATGCCAGGTCGTGCGTGCACCACCACCACCGCCTTTGCAGCAGGAAAGCATGACGGATCCTGCTCACACTGCTGCTCTTAGCGCCCTCGCCCGGTGTATGGAGCAGATGGAGAAGCGCAATGAGAGAACTAATGCATCGAATTTAGCCAGACTAGGGCTGGACCACCTTTGGACCCATCCTTTTACAAGCCAAATTCTCACTTCGCCTTTACCGGAACAGTTTCGGTAGCCAAAGCTCGATGCTTATGATGCTCTGATCTGAATGTACACTTACAGCAATATGTCTCGGTAATGGCCATTGCCAGGGCAGATGATAGCACCATGTGTCGAGCCTTTAGCTCCATGCTGACTAGGGCAGCTGCCGCTTGGTACAACACTCTTAGGGGTAAGCAGTTTAGCTCCTTCGAGGAACTCTCCCTCGCCTTCTTTAATTATTTTATAGGCTCCAAGCCCTCATGAAAAATGGCAGGCCACCTGCTGAAAGTGAGTCAGCACAAGGAAGAGCCTCTCAAGGAATATATCCAGCAGTTTCAGGCTGAAGCAATCCAGGTCCCTAATCTGAGTGAGGAGACTAGACTCCTCGCTGCCATGCAAGGGCTCCAATAGGACTCCGGATTTTCTGTGGAATTCAATACCAATCCTCCAGGTAGCATGGAGCAGTTTCTCGCCAGGGCTATCAAATTCATGCATGCAGAAGAGATAATTAAGCCACAACACAAGCCCTCACAAAAAGAAGACATAACATAGGGTTCGCGAGGCCAAGATAATCGAGTAGGGGTAAAGCGCACCCAATTCTCATCCCAGCTTGCGCAGGATTGTCATTATCCACCACTTTCACCCCTCCGGGATTCTCGAACCAATATCCTCCATATCCCCAAAACGAGGTGTGAAGTCCCGAAATAGCCATACCCTTTGTCCAAGCAAGTCAACGACCAATCAAACAAATATTGTCACTACCATTGCGACAAAGTACATGACACGGAAGACTGCATTGAGCTTAAGAAAATGCTGGTAGAAATGGCCTCGCAAGGGGGCTATCTAAATTTATTTTGCGAGACCATTCCCCCAGAAACGAATCACCCAGGGGTCGCAAGCGCAAAAGCAATTGAGAGGGCAATGACAAGCAACTATGGGGAAATCACTGGTCGTAAAAGATGGAGGGAGACCGTATCCCGCCCTCCGTCGGTCGCATTCATGTAATAATGCAATGCGAAGGTGTGGCGGTGAGGTGTCTCTACATGAGGAAAATCTATCAACTTGAGGACTCTGCAGCTCAACTCATCCATCGCCGAGATGGCACGTCGATAGTGGTCCCTCATTCAGGTCCGCTGATTATCACGCCTCCCATTGCAGGTTGGGATATGGACAGGATCTTTGTGGACACTGGCACGAATGCCAACGTGGTCTACAAGAAAACCCTCCAGGCAGCCAAGGTTCCCCTCTCGCGCATCCAGCCGGTGAAGGGCGCAACCTACGGCATCCGTAGAGAAGAGATCCCTACGTTGGGAATCATCACCCTCCCCTTCATGATGATGGGGACAACAGCTGGCGGAGCCCCTATCTGCAGCTTCATCTTTATAGACTTCATAGTCCTCGACCTACCGTCATCTTTCAACGTGATTGTTGGGAGGCAGACCCAGGTGGAATTTCACATGCGATGTGATCTACGAGCTCTCACATTGGAATTTACAATGAGTTCAAGGGATGCCTACATATACGTCAGTCAGAATGTCTCACGGGGAAATTACATAGCATCCTTAACTGGTCCCATGTAGATACCACGCCAAGCAGAGCCCAAGAGGCGCCAGTCCCTCACTGAGAATGCAACACAGGAAGGCACGGAGGATGCCCAAATGGAGGATGCGCCTAATCTATCAGGTGATTTCGAAGAGGTGTAGATATCTCCAGGAAAGAGGTTTCGCATTGGTAAAGACCTGCCACTGCCGACTAAAGATGCCCTCATCCACCTGCTTTAGTCCAATCTGGATGTCTTCATATGGAGCCCTGCTGACCTCCCAGGTGTTAATCCCAAAGTAATCTCCCACAAACTTAATGTTCCTCCTGATTTCACCCTTGTTAGGCAGAAAATAAGGGGTATTCCCCCAGATCGAAGGGAATTTGTACGTTTAGAAGTTCAAAAATTGCTTGATGCTAATATAATTAAGGAAGTTCATTATACAAACTGGGTCGTTAATATCGTTCTGGTAGCAAAGGAAAGCAGAGAATGGCATCTCTGCGTTGACTACAAGGGAGTCAAGAGAGCATGCCCCAAAGATCCATACCCATTGCCCCCCATCGATCAGCTTGTCGATACAACCGCGCGGTACCCGGTCCTGTCCTTTTTCGATGCTTAAAGTAGATACCACCAAGTATATATAGAACCCGCGGATGCTATGGAAACAGTCTTCATGACAGGTGAGGCCGTCTATCACTATGTGCGCATGCCGTTCGGTTTGAAAAATACAGGTGCAACGTTTCAAAGGTTTATGAAGTGAGTCTTCACCAATCAAATTGGTGGGAACCTAGAACCTATGTAGATGACATCATCATAAGGAGCGGGACCACATCTACACATTTGGATAACATGGAAGAGACCTTTGGAAATTTGTGGGCTTACAGCATAAGACTAAACCCAACAAAATGTGTGTTTGGCGTGGCTGAGGGTAAATTTTTTGGAGTTCATATCTCACGAGCAGGGGTAGCAGTGAACCCAAAGAAGATTGAAGCTATCACAAACCTCAGAACCCCCCGTGGCCTGAAAGATGTACAGCAGCTAGCCGGTAGGCTGGTGGCCCTCGAAAGGTTCATATCGAAGTTGGGAGACAAGTGCAACCCTTTCTTCACAGAGATAAAGCATCGGAAGGCTTGCAAATGGACAGCAGATTGTCAAAATGTCTACGAAGCAATCAAAGAACACCTGAAGCAACTCCAAATGCTCAAATGGCCCCAGGCGGGCGAGGGCCTGGTGCTTTACCTATCAGCAACCAGCAACAGTGTTGCTTCAGTATTACTAAAGAAATAGGACAATAAGCAGTGATCGATCTACTACACGAGCCACACACAGCAAGCAGTGGAAACTCGATACCCAGCCTTGCAGAAGTTAATTTTAGCCCTGGTTTACGTCATGCGGAAGCTAAAGCCATATTTCCAGGACCACGCAGTGGTCGTGCACACGGATCTTCCAATAAAAGATATACTGTAGCGCCCGAAACACTCAGGATGCCTCGCTAAGTGGTGCATTGAGCTCAGTGAATACAATATTACCTCTGGACCTCGCAAGGTGATCAAGGGACAAGCCCTCACGGATTTTTTAGCGGAGTTCTCTGGCGGACCCATAGACGCTAGGGAGAATTAGCAATTGCCAGAGCCATCCGTATCAGAATGGAGCATGTATGTGGATGGTGCCTCAAAGGTAGACTCACCCGGCGGGGGCATATACCTGCAATGACCTTCGGGAATGGAAGAAAAGCGCAGGGTCACATTCCAGTTCCCCGTGACCAACAACGTGGTTGAATATGAAGCCCTAGCAGCGGGGCTGAGAATGGCAACCAAGGCAGGGATTCAGCGACTCATAGTTCATAGCGATTCACAGCTAGTAGTACACCAAGTGCAGGGGATCTCAGAGTGTAAGGACCCTACACTGATGAAATACTTGAGACTCGTCAAATGTCTCATAAAAGAGCTTGAAGAGGTTAACCTCATCGACATACCAAGATGAGCCAACATGAAGACCGATGCCCTATCCAAGGGACGAATACCATCTTACGTATGCATGCTAGTCCTACAGAGCCAGAGTTTGTAAAAAATTATATACATACTGAGTTTGCTGGTGGTCGGTCAGTACGAGGATCGAAAAGTACCGCAAGACACCGCTGCTGCTGCTAAACATAAACCACAAAGAGTTAACCATTAGTTTTTCCGTATATACTCATCTAGAATATCAAAAACAAAATCAGAACCCAATCGAGGTCACCCCGAACTAAACAGAATCTAACTAAGGAGCTACAAGTACCTGCGGTACAAAACTACTGACAACTAAACGGAGCTACTCCACTAGCTGCTGGTCGAGAGCTCCTGAAAAAGATAGATGTAAGGGGATGAGTCTTCAAAAGGAACTCAGTAAAGGCGGGGGTAAGATTAATGGATTTAAAACGCGGAATCTGCAGAAAAGGTTAGTACCCTGCATAGAATATATAAATATAATACAGACGTCTAGAGGACAGAATGAATATCGATAAGATAACCATGAAGATACGACAGTCCTCGGTGGCCGAAACCATAATTTCGGGGTCAGAATCAGATAACAGATGCATGGTACCAGCAAGGGGCCTAGGTTTCCCCAGAACTGTCGTAATAACAGAATCTAATCATACTTGATCAGATGTAGTAGAAACATAGCAGATGAGCAGAATTGCTCACAGAATACCAGAAAGTCTAGAACCTACATACCATTAATCTTACCATGTGACTAGTCTCGGGAGTCACCGGACCCCACCCTCCTATCAGGAACTAGCCTCAACTATCCTAATATACATGACAATACACCCAGAATGCATATTAAGATAGTTGAACCCTTACCTAATAGCAATCGAATGTCAGAATCTGACACGGCTATCCGAGCCACGAACTAGCAGAAAATCCCGATCTGACCTACGCGGTCCAGAATTATCAAAATAATGTTGATAATCACAGAAACACAAAGGATCTTAATCACTTGATCAAAAATCCCTAACTTATGGCAATTTGTCATTAATTGCCACTAAAACCCCAAACTTTATCGAAAAGCACATTTCGGCCAAAAAACATAAAAAGTGACATAATCACTTTAAATGTTATCAAAATCACTTTTTAACTTCAACAGTGATTATCTTAACTTTATTTTGAAAAATTACACTCCAAGTCTCCAAACATTTTCAGAGTTTTATGAATTGGCCCAAAACTTCACAAAATGGCCAAATTACCAGAAAGTCCTAAAATCTCATACTTAACAACAAAAGGGCCATTTGTCCACTTAAATCCACACAAATGCACATTAACACCCAAAGTTTCTCAAAATATGCAATTTAGCCCCAAAACTTCAGAAAGTGACAAAAATACCATTTTTGCTCACTTCGTCAACACTTTGCCATTAAGCATGAAAAACACCAAAATTTCCAAATCAACATCAAACTTTTGGCCATTCTCTAATTTATATCCTAAACTTTTTCTTCAACTTTCAAAAACATTTTCCTTGTTCAAAATCCATACTTATTCCACCAAAACCAACACTTTTCCTAAGAACATCATCAAACAAATTCTCTTAGACAATTCAGCCAAACATGCTCAAGCAACTAAGAGATGTTCTTCAAACTTTAAACCATAATTTTAGGAGCCCAAATGCATCACTAAAACACCATAACTTCATGCTTAATCAACCAACATCAACAAAAAAAACCCTAACATAATTTCAGCCCAAATTAGAACTCCACCTTCCATGATGATTCAAGGTTCATTCCAAGTATTAAACATGCTCAAAATCAACCCAAGAACACAATAGAATCATGCTTTCAACTCACTTCAAAGTTTGATCATGAACATGAATTTCCACTTCATCCATAATCAACTAATACTTGAAACTAGAAAGAATAAGCTAGTAGAACTTCATAAACACATCAAATACTATCTTACCTTAAGGAGATTTGAAGGATTGGTTGGAGAAAATTTTCAAGAGTTCCTCCTTAAAAATTGGCTATAAGAGAAAAGGAGGAGAGCAAATGATTTTCATGTTCTAAACTTTAGAACATTAATAAATCATCAAGGAAACTTCATTACCTTCTTAATTCTTGATGATTCTTGGAAGAAGTTGATGGAGATGTGAAGAACAAGGATGAACACTACGAACAAGAGAGAGAGAGAGATTTGGCCGAATAGAGAGAGAAAGGGGTAAGTGGTAGGTTTTTTTTTGTTTCTTTTCTTACTACTACTTGATATTTCAAATTTGATTTCCTTTAGATAAATGTAGGATAATTCTCCAACATTATCCCTCCACCTTGTACCATAGCCCTTAGATTAGATTGTGTAATCCATCTAGGCCATTAGGAAGAGACACTTGGATTCCACTAAGTATATTATATACTTGATATAACATAACCTTATTTCCATAATTCCATGTCTTGTAATATTAAGCCAACCCCATCCTTGGCCCAATAAATCACCGACCCATTAGGAGAAAGGCCAAAATTCCATTTTCTTCCAATTTTCTAAAAATGATCATTTTACCCTCTAATACCATTTTTTGGTAAAATGGCCCGGGATTCACATAACATTGTAAATTGCTAAAATCCTATGGAATGAGCTTCAAATAACTTTCTGGGACACGGAATCCATTCACAATTATGTTCAATACATATAATTCAGAGTCCGGGTAATATTACAAAACTAATCTCTAAGCAAAATACATCAGAAAACCACCATGTGCCCGAGGTGGATGTAACACTAAGAATTTTGGCCTCCCTTTATTCAATTTGTGTTTTATCTTCTTTGCATTTTCTTATAGAAAATGAACATGATTCTTGTGAGATATCATGTCTTTAATCTTGTATGTAATCTTGAACTTGTATGAACATGAACATGTAATTGAGAATCTTAAATATCTTAAATTCTTCAAAAGCATCTGAGAATGCATATTAAGAGAGTTGAACCCTTACCTCACATATTGCACAATTTTTGTAATTTTTCGAGGTAACTACATCGACCCAAAAATCTGGCAGCATTACCATGTTCTTCCCCACTTAGCATTAATGTGGGGTATAAATTTTTCCACCGAATCATTCGGTCAGTTACTCACCTCATTCTTACGTACACTTCACAACTCCTTGTTCTTGCCGAAGTCTATTGGTACTTCAGTATCTCTGTATCCTTATTCACCCTTTTGTTCTTTATAACTCTTACTCTTTACCCTCATTCTTTATCTTCCGTGCTTTCTATACTGCCTCATGGTATCTCACAATATCCACGGGTGTCATATACCTCCGAATCTCAGTTTTCAAACCTCTAGTAAACCTCTTGGTCTTTTGCACTTCATTCGTATGATAGTGGGGGACATACCACACTAGTCACTCGAACTCGTGCTCATAGTCTGCCACAGATCTGTCTCCCTGATCCAGTGCATCAAATTCAAGCTTCCAAAGGTCTCTCGCAGCATATCCTACCCACTTTTCGTGAAAGAGATGAAAGAATTCATCCAATGTCATGCCGGGATCTTTTTATCCCTGGCACTCAACATCGGTTTTCCTATTGGAGATGATAGAGTCCCACAAATCACTAGCCCAATCTCACATAAGAAAGGTAGCTAACAAAATCATATCATCTGCGGGAAAACTGAGCCTCCCAAGCAATCTATCTAAGCTATTATATCACATTTCGGCTACCTCTACCGAGCCCTTTCCAGTAAACCTTGGGGTTTTGAAACAATCAAGTGTTCCACCAATGTCAATCTGTCAGAATCAGTAGAGCTCTCTGACCATAGTCCCTGAGCTCCCTGAGCTCTTGGTATAACCTCATCATCGTTGTGAACCACTTTGGGTCGTACCCATTGACATCGTGGTGGTACACTCACGACCACTTCACTCAAATTCTCATAATCCTCTGCCTCATCAACATGGGCATGGTAATCCCTGTCATCAGAATCATCCCCATCATCACTCATGTCAACATAAGTGGGATCCTTGGACCCCGTTTGTTCAATCTCAAATTTTCTCATCATTTTCATCGATTCCCCCTCACTTACGGAATCACCGGTTACGGGGTTAAACATTAACCATTACACTATCACATCGAAAAGGAAGTCCAGCTTCCGAGTTGAATCCGTACCTACATTCCTTAATTCGGCCTGCTCTAGCCTCTCCTCACTAGTACAATTTAGGAGGACTGAAACACTATGATCACTTCATTAATGACACTTCATTTATGTCATGCTGTTGGAACTTATGTTCCGCTCATCCGGAACCACTCGGTCTTCCGGTCAACCTTCCATCACATTCGTCACACTTTGCATTAGATTCCTTAAAATCTGAACCTGCTGTAGTGGAACTTCCCTTAACATTGATGGTTGCTGGGCATCCAACACTTTCCTTTACCAATAACATGCGGAGTGGGATCTGTATCCCTCATCTCTGGAACATAGTTCACTGTTCGTGAGCATCGATCATTTTCCTGCAATCCATAACATATAAAGAGCACATTTAACGGTTAACTAGACAGCAAACGCAAGCAGCAGTATTTCCTATTGGCTCTGTAGTGTAGATGCAATGCATAATGCATGATGCAATTAACACATACCATTTCACATCAATGCTCTTAATCAATAACCCACATAACAACAATTCATATCAGAAAATCCACTATCCTATTCTTTTCGAGTATGCTTGGACTGACTACCTGCAGTCCCACTTCATATTCCGACAATGTTCTCGTAAGGAGCTCTTCTTACAGAACATGCCAGAATCGATCAGTAGACCAAGGGCATCGCCTATCAGAGCACACCCCACAGAAGTGCAGAAATGACCTCTTGGACTTCTGTCAATAATCCCAAAGCTACCTTCATCCCTTTCTTGACGTCTCTCAGACCATACTTTTTCCTTCTTCTTAATCTCTTACTACTTCAACAAGTGACCGACCATTCCCCTAATGGTCGTATCCTTCACATTTCCCCCTTGCTCGGGATCCAACCAAAGTTTTACCGATACTGAGCATATCTAGAACAACAGCCCATAATTTCACTGCTCAATCCAGGCAGTTCACATAAGGAAGTGGCCATCTTCCCCAGGGGAACCATCCGGGATCACCCCAGTGAAACAAAGACCTGTCTCCCGAACATACCTCAATACCAATAAAACCTAACTTCATACTTACCTAACCTGCTCTGATACCAAATTATCACCACCGCCCCCACGCTACTCGGCCAGGTGAGAAGCGGACGCGGGGTCGGTGGGGTGGCAGTGAGCTAAATGATCATTTCTTAATACACAGCTCCTTATGTGGGATTAACCCATTACCTAGGTCGCTGTTTACAGAATTCCATAACGTACAATTTACATTACCACGTTTCCTTTGTACCTGCAAAATAGAATTACACACAATAGCAGGAACACTGAGCTCCGCTCAGTCCAGAAATAACCAGAAAAGAGTCTACCCTTTCACTACCAGGTAGAGGCTTTTTAACAGATAAACAGTCATACAACAGAAAGTTTCTTGCAGAACATCGCAATAACTCAATCCATAATAACCGGTCTCATAACAATTTTCACAATTTTCTCATGTGTACATAT
>JBBYHH010491204.1:0-11171 GCA_038382905.1 Daphne laureola
GACACATGGTTAACCAAATTTGTATCCATAATCATTTGCTTTCTTTTTCTTATTCTTTTTTAATTTCCTTTTCTTACTACACATTCCACCATTTAAGCCCAACAATTTGGCCTATCCTTGACCCAAAACCGCCGGCCCACTCTCATTTTCCCAACATGTGATTTTCTGTCAACTTTTCTGAAATGACCATTTTGCCCTCCGATCCAATTTTTGGCAAAATGATTCGGGATTTCCAAAACATTCTAAATTATTAAAATCCTGCAGAATAGACTTCAAATAAATTCTCGGGTCATGAGAATTATCAAAAATGCATTCTTTCTCCCAAAATGACCAATTTACCCTTTCGAGGTAAATTTTAGCAAAATAGCTCAATACTCATGTTTTAATCTTCTGATGTGAAATAACTCTTAAATAAACCTTAACTTACTTCCCGAGACTCGGGAAACATCAGAAAACGTGCTCCGCACGTTTGAACATAAAGTTTCGATAATTACAGATTTTGCCCGCCGGCAATTTTCTCTGATTACCACCATTTTTTTGGCGGTGACTGTAACATAGATGGCATACTAACATGGTGATCAATCATCCAACATCCATACATGTATAAAAGGCACAATAAATCAATATCTTAGCATCAAAAGACATGATAGATGATAGCTAGCCTCCTAGGTAAGCAAACCATAGAAAATCATAAACAACTACTCACTAAAACACATGCTAACTACAGAAATCGGCATGCTCAAAGGAGTAAACATGATACCTAAATAAGATAAGGAGAATAAATAGCCTTTAATGAAGTAATCTTGGAGGAATCTCTAAGAACACCATAAAGGGGAACTTCAACCCTTAAAGTAATGGAGAAGATGACAAAGGCTGCTGCAATCCCAAAATTCTGATCACTATCCTAAAACTTACCCTAAAAGGTCTATTTATAATGACATAACATCCTAAATTGCCCCTAGACATATTGGGCACCAACAAAGGGTCATTAAAGGTATTTTTGGCCTAAAAACATGGGTTGGACGAAGTAAATATGAGAAAATCCAATGTAGAATGTGCTCCACCCTCGGGCGTCACGTGAGGGTCGTGCTAGGTGGCGGTGCGCTAGCCAACTTGTAAGGCGCGACCCTCCTCCTTAGCTAGGCTCGCTATCTTGCATGATGGGTTGGGGTCGCGCCGGCCAAAGGTGCTCAGCGCGACCCCCAACCTTAGGGGCGCGACAGCTTCAGCTCCTTAACTCAAAATTTCCCAAACTTCCTTCCTTTGACTTCTAATCCTCCTGCTTTGACCCGAGACTTGTTGACTTGGTCTTTTAACTACTAAATTGAGTCCCAAGCCTCTTAATTGCATCATTTTAGCTCTTTTCACCTTGCATCCTTACATCTATAAGGATAATGGAATATAACAAGTAGAATGTACTAATGATCCAATTTATGCACAAACATATGTATGAAAATGCCACAAAAACGTGTGCGAGTTTTGACACTCATCACACTCCAAACTGAAACCATTGTTGGTCCCCAGAAATACAATCCACTATAATCTTAGCTTTCTCAAATCCATCCATGTTTACTAGAGCCAATTCATAGCAAAGAGCGGCATGTGAACGAAAATGCAAATAATCAACAAAGTCTTGGTCTATCATTCTCAATGCACTAAATAGAGCGTCACTCTCTAAGTTTCTCTCTCTCATATAATGAGGGTAGTGCGTGTGTGCAAACGTGATCTTGCTAAGTGTTCTTCTTCCATAAGCTTGCAAACGAACCCATAACTCCTCCACTCGGTTCTGAAGAATGTTGTATGCTTCCCTGGTCGGATGGAGCCATTGGTTAGGTGAGTGTGGTAATTTGGTTGGAGACTAAGTATAAGTGGAGCTTAAATGACTTACTTGTACATGCAAGTTGGGCAACTAAGACTTAACATTTCTACCCAAACCCACTTATTTATTTTGTCACTCTCACTCATTTTCAATACTTTTGTGTACATAATCAGCCTCACCTTTTACCACCTTGGATCTCTTTCAACTTGACACAAGTGCCTTTTTTCAATTGAACTATTTTAAGTGGACCAATTTCACAATTCTTTTGAAAATTTTCTAACTAGGTGCTCCTTTTTGATAATTTACAACACCTAAAACATGTTTCTTTATCCAAGAAAGTCACTCATTTTGATAACTCAACAACATATATAGTGAAACTCCCCCTCCCCAAACTCACAATGTGCATACCTCTCACAAAATCAACATCTAAAGTTCAATCAAACATGTACATGAAGTACAAGGACCAAAGGATACTATTAGAGAATGGATAAGCCTAAGATGTGGTAACAAGAATGAATTTCCTTAGGCTCAAAGGGGCTCACTAATAGAATTAATATAAGATTGGCTATTTAACTCAAGTGGCTCATAAACTAAAGTGTCATCTTCGTCCCAATTATTCATACAACAAATGCGGACTTGTAGTGGTTCAAGCAAGCAAGTTTTAGCTCAAACACTTAAACAAGATACTCCCATGAAAGAATATTCACACAACATCTGAAAAATTTTAGTCCAACACCTCACCGGGTAAAAAGTCTCTTATTTAGCACATCGATAATAAAAATCTACTACTGAGTTGATTAAATGAATAAAGGTTCACAACATACTCCAAACATCAATCAACTCATTGAAACATAAATTTCATGCATTCACTAAGACAATATAGCAATTGCATGAGTCATGGAAAAATCATCAAAACATACAACTTAACGCCTACCAACCATTTTCCACATGATTTACATGAGTGAATCACCCCCAAACTCAAAATCAAAGCATGTCCTCATGCGGGGAGGGAAATATAAATGGAAGAACGGAAGGTCATACCTTGGGGGCCAAGAGACCCCATTATGCCTATAAGGATGGAACAAGTCTTGCACTTGCTCTGGAGCTCTCATTTGTGAGGGGTTGCAGTCTCTCAATCATAGGTAACCATTGAAAATTTCTCAAGCAAAGTAATAAGGGGCGAGACTTTGACAATTCACACAAATATACACAAGACTCTAATTGGCGGTTATGTAACTTGCACTTAGTACTAAGAGATAAATGTAGACATGTGCAAGTTACAAAACAAGGTGTGGTTCAGCACATATATCATGTTTCCAAATTATCAGGAAAAACATGATTGTGATCAACAATCGAATCAATGTTGTGCATCATATGTCAAGTGAAAAATGATAGCATGGCATGGAGTGTGTAGCAATCATGTGTCAATCAACACTAACACCTAGAATGATATTCATACAGAGCATGAAGGTGTTTAGGAGATGTACTCTAATACATCATAGTGAGACACCACAGAAACATTCATCAACAAGTTTGGTTAACATAAGATATGTTCTCTTGACTAACAAGTTAAACTACTTAATATATATCATCAAAGCTCATACATGCTCAAGATTACTCACATTTCATCATACAATCAGTGCATAAAGCTCATCAAGATCAAAGGCATGCAAACAATTCATGCTATCTCAAGTCAAGTCATATAAGCTTACTAAGTAAAAATGTAACTTAGAGACTAAAATGAGCCTTGACCTTGTTCATAAATGATGAATGATATGATAATAAAGTGTTCTAATAACTATTATGAAGAAATTAGAGTTGGTGAGAGTTTTGAAAAAACTTATAACCGAGAAAAATTAAAGTTACCCCATTTTTTAGAATACATGGCGCGGCTCCTTTGTTTAACTCGGCGTGACCCTCCTCTATTCTTAGGTGCGTGCCTTCCAGGGTTACGCCACCTTAATTGGAAAAAATTAAACATTGGCTCTAGAGGGGTCACGCGGGGTCACATAAATAGGGTCGTGTCGTTGTGGATGAAATGCATGGCACTGTCTCGAGGGGTTACAGAAGGTAAACGGCGTGAGGGTCGAAGGGTTGCTCGAGGGTCGCGTGAGACCATAGCGATGGGTCGCACTATAGGGTCTAGCAAAACTCCCAGCTATAGGAGCCACGTGCGAGGGTCGCGCAAGGTGTCGCACCCAAGGGTTGCGCCTTAGTGCCCGAAATCAACAGTTTTTCTTGTCCTCCCTTCAACCTTCTTCGAATGTTTCTCCAACTCTTTCCACTCAACTTCTAGGACTTTGGTTCTCACCTTGTTCCTACATCATAAACAACTTCCTCAACTCATTAGATACATGATAGTAGGCAACAAAATATCCATCAATACGATAACAAACTTATTGAATTGAAACTTTACTAAATGTTAGGGTGCATCCCACAAGCGCCACATTTCTCACCTTTGGCTAGGCATTGATGAAGAACTCAAGTGATGTTCCTGGATGGAAACACCGTGTCATCTCTAGTCTTGCTTTCCTAGAGTGGACTAGGTGGTTTCTTTGCCTTCCAAGTATGATCCTTCACTTTCCAAACATACACCATCTTCACACCCACAAGCTTTTCTTTGAGATTCTTCATTGATGTACCTCGAGCTGACTTAACCTTCTTATTTCCTTTAGAAGAAGAACCTTTGGTCTTCTCTTTACTTGGCTCACAAATTGGGTTCTTTCCTTTACCAATTTGAGCCTCTTTGGTAGAACATCCTTGTTCCACCAATGTAGTAAGAGGCTAGACAACCCTGACCTCCTCACCACTTGCACCTCTAGAGGCCTCAAATGGCTCCTTCACAACTGTAGTTTCATCCAAGTGTGCTTTAGCTTCTTCCTTATTCCATTTCCTATAAAATTCCTCTCTTTTCTTATCCTTTCTCACCCTTAGTTCATAGTCATCGATGCCAAAACAATACACTAGTTATGAACTTGGTGCTCTCATCACCTCATCTAGATTGAACTTGACTTCTTCTCCTGCAACTCTCAAAGTGAGCACTCCTTGCTCAACATTAATTAAGGCCTTGCCTGTTGCTATAAAATGTCTACCAAAGATGAGAGGCATCATAGCATCTTCTCCCATGTCTAGCACCACGAAATCCACCAGAATATAAAATTTATTCACCTTGACAATGACATCCTCTAGAATCCCTCTTGGATATGTGATTGATCTATCTGGTAACTGCAGGCAAATAGAGGATGGCTTGACTTCTCCTAAGCCATGCTTTTGACAAACAGAGTAAGGCATAAGGTTGATACTAGCTCCAAGGTCGCTTAGTGCCTTGTCACAATGATATGGTCTGATGTCGCAAGGTATTGTGAAACTTCCGGGGTCTTTCAACTTGGGAGGTAACTTCTTCTTAATGATAGCACTGACTTATTCTCTCACTTGGATTGTCTCATTTTCAATGAATCTTCTCTTCTCAGTGATTAAGTCCTTCAAAAACTTAGCATAAGTAGGCATCTCCCTAATAGCATCAATGAAGGGAATATTGATCTCAACCTTCTTGAAGATGTCTAGAAACTTCAAAAAATGAGCCTCATCATCTTTGATCCTAAGCCTTTAATGATAGGGAATCTCCCTCATTAACCGTGCCTTTACCTCTTTGTCGATTCTTTGTCTTTTTGAGTCCAAATCCTTCTTGGATCCCTGCTGGTCACTATTCATAGTAGCTTCTTTTCCACTTTCCCCTTCTACTTTCTTCTCTTCTTCCTTCTTCTCAACTTCCACCAATGGTTTCCCACTCTTAAGTGTCACTGCATGACAGTATTTTCAATGCTCTTGCACACTTGGTTCGGTGTCGGATGGAAACTTTCCTTTAGTCAAGGTTTTCATGGAAGTGGCCAATTGTGTCATTTAAATTTCCAAGTTATGGATGAAGGCTCTTGTGTTGGCTAGCTCTCTATTCAATCTCTTATGCACTTCACCAATTGATCTCTCAGTTGAAAATTCCACCTTTTGCATAGATCATATCATCTTTTCATACATTTGGTTGACCCTTTCCATAGGATCTGAACCGGATGATGAAGCTTGATGTTGTCCACTCGTTTTGTTGGGTGGATTTTGATAGATTTGACCTTGGTAGGGGCGGGGCTTGTTGTAGTATCCTCTGCCTTGATGAAATTGACCTCTATTCTAGAGGTATTGCATGAATTGACACTCTTCAACCATATTATCTTCAATTTCAGCCGCCATAACTTGAGGTGGAGCCACTTGTGCTTGAGTTTTCATGATCCTTGAAACCATGAAAGTGAGGGAACTCATTTGAGCTTGAATGCTTGTATCCTTGTCAACTTCATACAATCCTCTATTGATTTGAGAACCGCCACTTCTGACATGATGCATCCTCTCACCAATTGATTGATGTTGGTCATTTTCTTCCATAAGCTCAAGAAGGTCCCAAGCGGCTTTCGGTTCCATATGAAGGAACCAAGCTCCAGCGGTAGCATCCAATTGTCATTTCTTTTTCTTTGATAATCCTTCATAGCATAGACATACTTGGTACTCTCTCGAAACTCTGGCTTGTGGGCATCTTTTAACCAAATCCTTTAATCTAGCCCATGATTGTGAAAGAGTCTCTTACGGATCTTCTTTGAATCTCAAAATTTGATTGTTCAAGTCAAAAGCTTTTTACAGAGGGAAGTAATTCTTGATGAAGGCATGTCTCAAATCGGCCCAAGTCCTGATCTTTTTCGGATCTAAGCTCTTATACCACTTCTTGGCATTACCTTCAAGTGAGAATGGAAATAGCCTTATTCTCTTCGGCTCTTCTGACACTCCTCTTAACTCAATACGGTTGCAAATGATAGTAAACTGATCTAAGTGCTCATTGGGGTCTTCCTTAAGTAATCCACTAAAGCTCTGACGCTCAACATAGGTAAGAATGTGGCCAGGAATGGTAAAATCATGTTGCACCGGAGTAGGTTTGATAATCCTCTCATCATCATCTCTATAGACTAGAGCAAACAAATCGACCAATCTCCTTTGTTCGCCATTAACTCCATTACGGGCAGCATTAACATTTTCAACTCTTTGCTGCCCAAGACCATCAACACCATCCCTTTGAATTGGAATCTCTTGATTTTTAAGATTTTCACCATTTGCTTCATTTTCTTGATTTTCTTGTGGTGGGTCCTCATTTAAAATTGCTCCAGTCCTTCGACATCACCACCATTACCATTTCTACCATTTCAATTTCAACCATTTTTGTTGTTCCCATTAAACCAGTGACCATGGCCAACCGGATCCATTGTTCTTGCTCGATTTCTCAACCTTCACAAAGTCCTCTCAATTTCCGGATCGTATGGTATGATTGCCCAATGTTCTCATCTTCTCATGCAACCAATGGGTTCCTACAGCAACAAAGACCAAAAAACTCTAGAGAAACAATAAGTAACAAAAGAAAAATAGTACACAAATCACCAAAAATACCAAATTGACTCTCCCTGGCATAAAACGTGTCGCATGTGCACTAGGGTGCATAATATCTCAATCACAATAGTAGCAAATGTAGAATACGTTTTAAATTTATAACACCTCTAGCTCGCGCACTTGTCTTATCGTAGTAAATGGCTCAAAAAGAGGGATCGACCCAAGGGAAAGGGATTAGATATGATTTGGTGATGAATGTTATTCTACCTAAGTATGATGATGGTAAATGATGTGGGAATCATGGATTAATGAAGTGTGAACAGTAACAAAGTTAATTAATGGTGAAAAATAGTAGTTTGAGTTGCAAGTCATGAAAATGTGCAAAATTACTAAAACGAGTTTCAATCAATTAAAAAGTTATTCTAGGGGTTACTACTGTTGTGACCCTGACTGCCGTCAGAGCCACAACAGGAAGTAAGAAAAAGATAAGAACAGACTTTAGTGAAAGTGATAGAAAATATAGGATAAATTTTAAACTTTAATATTAGTTAGAGTGATAACTTGTAATTTAATAAAGGACCAAAGTGTAAGAATAAAAGTTAGGAGACTTGTTAATAATTGGAGTAGAATAACTAAGATGCTAAGTTAAAGAGAATTAGAAGATTAACTTGAAATAAAGAAAATTGAGTAAGTAGTAACTAAATTGCAAATAATAGAAGTAATCAGATGATAATAGTGACTAAAGTGTATGATAAGTAATAAGGTGGGGTTTAATTGTCCAAACTTAGATAAATGATGGAGTGTTTAAATAATTGGAATAAAATGAATTAGAATCTGAATAAAAAGAAAGAAAAACAAGGAAAAGAAGAAAATAAAATCAGATCGAGATTTCATGATTCTTCTTCTTTGTTCTTCTTCGTTTCTCTCGATCGACTCCTGGAGATGACCAGAGCTACTGGTGTGATGGAAGGAGGACCTCCAGTGGTTCCTTTGCGATGGTCGGAGCGATGACGCTAGGAGTGAGGCCGGTGGCTGGAGATGATCACCTTCGCTGCGGAATGTGGTTGGAAGCCAAGCGGAGAAGCGGTTAGCGACGAAGGCGAGTGCACAGAGGTGTTCTTCCGGTGATGCACTGTTGACCGGTGACCCTTCTTTTACAAGTTGAGTGTTTATTTCCATTAATTTACCATTGCATGTTATATTTCATCAAATCAGTAAAATTACCCTCTTTTACCGATTCCAATATATTCTTTAGCCTGGTGTTGATTCCTGAAATTACCTTCTTTCTTGTTCTTTTAATTGTTAGTTGATAAAATACTAGAAATCAAGTGTTAGAAATTTGTGAGTAAAAATACATCTTAGAGAACAGTTAACAAAATACCTCCCAAGCATGTGAAACCATGATAGTTTCGGTTAGCTACTAGTCACCAATAAATTGTTAACAAATGTGAGTAATCACAGGTTAGCTTTGGTAAGGAATATGCAAGATAAAAAGATGTTAGTAAGATCCTCTAGGTTGTGCTAAGTTAACTAATAGTCTCGGCTATCTATGTTCTTTAGCAAGATTGTTCTTTAAGTTACTTGTTCTTTCTAATTACTCGAAGTGTAAGAAATTTATAAATTATAGCTAATCACCTTCTATCTCCTTGCATGTGAGTTACTTGTATATGAAGAGTAAAGATGGATGATTCAAAACAAGGAGGGAAAGCTATTACTCTCGGCTCTAGCTACTACTATTTATATTAACAGTAAGGAAATTGAGGAATAAAGCAAGGATACTTGGTAAGGTATTCTGAACCCTGCGGATCATTCCCTAGATTACAAAATACTACAAGTAAGAATGTCTATGTTGTTGTGGGGTCTGAGACCGTTTTCTGGCCGGCTGAGGTTATGAACACCTCAGCCATCTATCTGTCTACTCTGCTTTGTTTTCCTTGCATGTTCTCCTAATTTGTTGTTATAGTTAACCCTCCTATTCAATTATGCCACGCTCATGCACTACTCCTATAATTTGCATCATGTCCCATGTCTCATGCATCACTCTTGTAAATTAAGCATCATTACCCAGGAAATGGTTTATGTGCTGTTGTGGGATTGTTCTAGTATACATGGTTGTAGTTTGATGGTAGGTGTTAGTTGTTCCTATCAAGTGAGAGCATGATTTATATGGTGAGGGTTTAGATTAAGTTGCTGCATAGTTTAAACATCTCACCTCATGCACTTCACCATCCGGCTTGACCTCTGTATTTGGAAAACATGTCTGGAATCTGGAACAATTACAGCTTCCTCTCTTAGTTGCATAAACCTTCTCTCTGTTTTTGTTGTCAACATGTTGTTTCTGCCGAGCTAGAGTTATTTCCCTTCTCTACCTCCCACCTACTTAGCATCATGATAAGTTGTATGATGTCTTGCATGTTACACATAACTAATGAGTATGTGACCTTGCTTGGTATGGTTGACGTATACCCTTAGCATGTTTCACCCAACCCTATGTGTTCCTAATCAACTAAAAGTAACTTAGGATAAAGACATATAGCAACCAGCCCTAAGACCTAACCTGCTTTTATTACTAACATCTTTAACAAGCGTGTATAGTGCAAGCAATGTAGTAGAGTTGTGAAAATACCTCAAGAGCTGGGGTTGGAGCAAGACAGAAGACAGTCATAGTGGGGAACGTCCTCATTCTTACCAGAGTAGTCACTTGGTTTCCTTTTTAGGAAAGGACCCTTTCGGTCTTTCTTATTGAGGATCCCTTTTGAGTCTCCGTTAAGAGGTTGCATTTTCCCCACAGGAGTGCTCGCCACTCCTGTAAATACTCAGAATCCTTTCTCTCTCTCTTTCTATTCTTCCTTCATAAGTTACTTAATTGATTCATAAATTGTAGCATTGTTCTCATTCCTCTTATATATAACTTGCAAGGAACCTGAAAATCTTTAAGACCAGAAGGAAGAATCGAGGGGGAAGGCTCGGAGTCTGAAGAAAGGAGCTACGAAGTAACGTGAAGACTTAGACTCTACTAGGCTTGTAAATGTTTTGTGTTGGTTTTCCTTTCTTTTTCTTTCTTTTCTTCCAACACACTTACTTTAAATCTTAAATCTGTATTAATGATCTTGGTAGTTATGATTCTAAATCTAGCTATCCGATTGCCAGATTTGGGGTCACAATAATAATGTATGTAGAAATGTATTCTATTTTGACTACACAATCTTCTATTACATCTCTTATAAAATAATATTTTATGCTAATGTGTTTAGTTTTTCCATGATACTTAGGCTCTTTGGTATAAGCTGTGACTGCCATACTATCATTGTAAATAGTAATAGACATTTCTACCAAAATATGAGATTTTAAGTTTTTCAGGAAAAATCATAATCCCAGGGTCTCTTGTACAGCTGAGGCACATGAGATAAACTCAGCCTCCATAGTTGATAATGTTATATAGGTCTGTTTCTTACTACACCAAGTAGTTGTCCTACCATTAAGCATGAAAACATATCCCGATGTAGATTTACTAGAGTCTTTATCTCCACCCTAATCAGTATTAGAGTAACCATGTAAATCAAGCTTCGTGCCTTGATAGCATAGTCAATAATCCTTGGTACCATTTAGGCATCGTAGAACCCTCTTGACACTCTTCCAATGCTACATTCTAGGGTTTGAAGCATATCATGCTAACAAACCAACTGCTTGGCTAATGTCAGGCCTTGTACAGAACATGACATACGTTAAGGATCCAATAGCACTTAGATATGGTATGCCTATCGTTTCTTCCTGCTCTTTTGGAGTCTTAGGATACATGTCCTCTCTAATTTTTCATCCATATGCAAGTGCGGTGTTCATGGGTTTTGAGTTGGTTAAGTTGACTCTCTCTAGAATCTTATCCACATAAGGTTCTTGTGAGAGAGCTAACAACTTCTCCTTTCTCTTCTGGTGTCTC
>JBBYHH010491314.1:0-11171 GCA_038382905.1 Daphne laureola
ATCACACAATACCATCCATCTGTTAAGTCATATCCTTCACAACAGCTGTCTCCAAAGAACCATGGTTTTAAGTAAAATTATGCTGAACTTCAAGGGGGCTCATATATGTTCATATGGAGGACATGTAAGGAATAAGGATAACTATATATCTGAATTGCATATCATAAGGATATTTAAACAAAATTAGATATCATGAACATGCATATGATTACTTCTGTGTATTACCTTACATCAGATTACAGGTTTTCATTTGCCCCTGCCACATTTTATTAAACTTTCCAAAACAATGAGACCACTGACGGCCTACCAACACACACAGACATTCCTAAATTCTTTGTCCATTTACTCTCCTCTCAATTTCTTTATGAAGTCCATTGCATTTTTTCAAAGGACGAGGAAAAGGACTTTAAAAAACAAAAGATATTTGTGAGCTTATAAAAAATGTACTTACGTACATTCAGAGCATGGAACTTGTGCAGACACTAATGAACTGTCTCAAACAAGAACATTAAGGATTACCTCTAATGAAGCCTCTTCATGGCTCTGAAGCACGCGGTGGACAAGCTGCTTAAGAGAGCTGACCCCCTCAACAGGAAAAATGGTGGCTTTTCTTTGGAAAGGTCTCAGAACTAGGTCAATGGGTGTAGAGAGAAGCTTTTGAACACCAATCTGTCCATCAGTTTCAGGCCCAACACCTAAAGATAGTGAAGTACTTGCAGCACCCGGGATAACATAAGGACAAGAATTGATGACTGCGGTCATGCTAGGAGATGCTTGATATGCTTGCACAACTGCATTAATTGCAGTTCTCTGTTGGTGAGCACTTACAGAAAATTTGTTCGTTATGGCAAGGATCCAAGGTATTCCTAAAGCCTTTGCCTCATTCAACAGCAACAGAAGAGCTGGATATTGTTGTAATGCATTTGAATTACTGAAACGAGGTATTCTATGTGACAAGTTATGCACAAGAACAATTAAATCAGTTTTCCAGCTAAGATCACGGATTCCCCTCCATAGTTCATCCTTGAAACGATTGACCTCCACGGTCAGGTCCTGTATTAAATAACAAGACACGATGAAGAATGGATGAACTAAGCTGAAACATTAAGGACAGCCAACAAAAATGAAGCAGCTTTTTTTACTAAGTTAGCAGCTAACAACTAAAGCTAGCTAGCTATTTTGATTAAACGGAAGCTACACACAACCAAGATACAGGTGGATCTGATAATATGCTGTGCATACAAACTTTAGAACAAAAACTACAGATCTGATGAAGTTCATCCATCAGGACCATTTACCACAATTCACAAGATTAAGAAATAATAAGACACAAGAATCTTAAGCATGCATGATTAAGGTTTATAGTTACTACGTATTCTGGAAAGAAAAAAAAGGAAATGATGTTTATTGCATAGTCCTACTACAATAGATCAATATATTTGTATCTAGAAGCGAATGGTCTAACAAAAACAAATTGCATCACCATTTCCAAATGCTTGAATTTTCTTTTCTATTTTGTTAACAGAGCACTGTTAAACCAAAGCGAGATAGGAATTGCAATCCTACCATGTGTTTGGAGAAAAGACAGATTCATTGCCGCATCAGGAGACAAAAATACCTGTAAATTGATTCCAACTGAATCCGTGTAGCATAAACCACCAGAAATACCTTCCTGCACATCAGCTTCCGTGTGCACACTCTCTAAATTCGCAAAAATATTTACATTTCCTTGACCTAGTATGGCCTTGTAGAGTGACGTTTTACCAGCACCCTAGTCACAAATGAACAAAGTACTCAGCAAAATAGGGCATAGAAGATACAATTTAAGAAACATAGTTAGATAAACTAACAACCTCAAGTCCAAGCAACCGAACCCTCCGAGTTCTCAGATGAACCTCCTTTGCAACAGTGGCAAAGTCACTTGTACAAAATATAATCAATTCACTCAAACCTTCAGGTCGAGCAGATTTTTCTTGATTACATACATCACCCTTAGCAAGACTAACATTGTTCAGGTCACTTGACGGAAACATGGTCGATAATGGATCAACAGTAATCTGATGATTTGGAGGTCGTCTTAACGGTCCTCCGACCAAAACTCTTATCTTTTGTAATTCAGGAGGTTCTTCATCATTAGCCGAGTAATGAGGTGTTGAAGGAAAAGACTCCACAGTAGTAGAACACCTAAACAAAATAATGTCCTCAAATATAGTTCCCATATAGGTAGGTAAACTCTTATCTTTATAGAACAGCATATAACATGATGCAAATTATTTTAGTTCCCAGCTTGACAACTGCTTGTAGAGAACTTATTAGTATACTATTTCCAGAATTACTGGTTGTTCTATAAAAGAATGCTATGATAACCTTCAAAAAGTTCACAGCCATCAACTGTTCTAGATAAGTGAAAGGGAAAATAAAACCATAGAGAAATTTGCAAGCTCCAGTACCATTTGCCATCTAGATGAGCATGGAACAAAGTACAAAGGTGCAATCTGAAGCCAGTGATGTCAACTTTTAGAGGTTCTACGTTCTTTTCACCAGGGACACCATTCCACCCAAGAGGCACAACTGAAGTAGCTGCATGAATAACAGGAGATTCAACAATATGCCCAAGCTCTACACTACTACCAACAGCAAGGCCAAGCCATTTTTGTAAATGTGGAAATTGTTGCAACTGCTCAGCTCCAAAGAAAGGCAACTCGATATCACTCATGCACAGGTCATAAAATCTGCACAAAACAGACAGGAAACAATAGAATGAAACTAGCTCCTAGCTTGAAACCTAAAACGTGTAAGGAACTGTGAAGCAGGATGTGAATACTCAAATTTTAAATGTGTATCATTGTTCCAATAACATCCAAAGAACTGAGGTGGCAGTCTCACTGCTACTAGAATTAGAACAAAAACAGTTATAAAAAGATGCATATTTTCATCAACACGAGTACCTCTGAAATCGAGACCTATATGAACTCATAGAGTGTGATTGCAACCGTTCCCTCAGTTCAGCAAACACAGATCTGACCTGAAAACATCTTTTCAGAGGAAATCAGACAAAATGAGAATATGGCCTCAAGTCCCGAAAAACGAAGGTTAGCTTGCAGTATGAAATTTCGATAACTCTTGATAGAATGGCTCTTTATAAGATAAGCGCGTACCGATGTTAGCTTTGAGTAGTCTGGACCAGACAGTGATTCCACAGATGAAGTCCCCAAGAGATAAAGCTATACAGAAAAATCAATTTATTGTAATACGTCCCAACAGAACCGAAGAACGATAAGGTAAATATCAGCATCTTTCATTTACATGCCCAGGAAAAAATAGTAAGAAATGTTGTGCAAGTTGAAAAGGGTTAAACGAAGGACCATATCCATATGGTGGAGAAGAAATTGAAATGAACAGTTATATGGCATTGATCAAACATACTCTCTTGAGAACATATTATACAATTCCATACTTCCTTTGGAGATTCTTATCTTCCCTCTCTTTTCTACTCCCCTTTCCTCTTTTCACCCTTCGCTACCAAAGTAAAGCACACAACAGCTTACTCTCAAAAGGAACAAAATTTCTACAAAGGCATTAATTATTTATACTGAAATATGATGAGACAGCAATTTCAATTCACATTCAAGTGGAAGAAAAGCGCCTACAGAACTCTAAAAAAACTATGTACAGATAAACAATAAATTGCAAATAAGTAAAATGATCCCGTTTTACACATGTACTTTCACTGACTTGATCGAACTACCAAATGGAACATAGGATTAGAATGAAGAAATAAACCCCTTAAATGTTTCACCAGCTCAAAACACTCTAAAGCATAAACAAAAACATCATCATAGAACACTTTAACCTAACCACGTCTGATCAGTTACACGAAGTTCATGCAAAAAGCATAATGTCAAAGCTTTATGGCTGATGCCCTTCCTGACACAACTCTCTTATGATTGTCTACTGCTAATATAATTGACAAACAAGAAATAGAATGAAATAGGGTCGCATAATGTGTACCAGTCCAAATGGTACATAAGATGGTAAATATGGGACTCGATTCCATCTCCTAATATTCTCAGTGCCATCAGGATTGCTAGCTTTTTCTGTTAAGTTTTCAGATGTAACATCCAACGCTCCACCAACAGTATCAGCAATAGGCTTCAGAGATATGCCATCACTACCCTCCTGAATTTCAAGAGATTGTGGTTCAAGAACTTCACCATCTGATGGGTGACTGTCCATAGAATCTACTTGCTTTTGTCTGTATTTGTTAAATTGTTTCCTAACAGCTTCTATAGGAACAAGCTTTGAAAGTCTCCAAAACGGACCCTGGACAGGACCCACACCCAGCACCAACTGCTCCCCTTCGTTAGGTTTGAGCCGCCCTGAATTTTCTCTTTCATTTCCTTCCCCATGTTTTGAAATAGGTGTGCTGCTATTTCCAGCATCTGCTGATGATAATGATGTTTGCGCATTGTAATGGTGAAAGTAAGCAGGTGAAAGTATACGTGGCACCAAATCTTCAGGAATGCAGTAAGTCTTGAAATGATGTTGCCAACCCTTTTTGTTAACATAACTGCACAGGAAGACAGCAATCACCCATCTCTGAGTTAATTAACTAGATAAATACAAAGGAGAGGGGTTTCCAGCATGTTCAGAAACAAAAAAAGAGAAATTAAAATTTCTAGGGAAGCATACTCTTTCAATACTGCATTTCCCACAGGAGGTTGGGAAAATGTAATGCACTTGAGCTGAACTTTTTCATTTTCCTTTGATGACACAGCAATAACCCGCAAGATGGCAAGGGTAGCCAATGCTGCTACCTGAAGGGGATAAAAAGCACAAAAGCAAAGAGAAAATAAGCTAATATAGGAAGAGAAAAGGGATCAAATTGTGAAAGAATCCTAGAGGAAGTTACTGGAGTAACGTACTGCTCCACCAAGTGAATGGCCACATAGCACAAGTTTCCGTTTCTTTTTCTGAGCAAGTCGATACAACTCTAGAGCAGGTATGCCTTTGGCTCGAGCCATGAAACCCTGCAAGAAAGGAAAATAAATGAAGAAAAAGCACATACTATATATAGTAAAACTTTGTGCTGAATGAAAGTTATGACACCAAACTGTAAACTATTTTCTGCATCAACATCATTCAAGCAACTAATGATATCATACTTCATACCCGGTGGGCTGCAGGTTTAGCTCTATCATTTATTTTCCTGGATTTTGATTCAAGAGAACTTTTATTCTTTCCTCCATTTCCTTTGTCCTTCTCGATTTCATTTCCTTCAGTTGCTTCATCTTCATGAAATAGAGCACCTTGAAGTATATTAGCATCAGCTATCACATCCCTTGAAAAAAAGAAAATAATCAAACAGTTCACTTTTTCCAAAACAGATAAGTAATAAAGACATCAAATCAAGTGCATTAGTGCACTACACACATACTTGTATTGCTTAGTCCCGACGAAAGAAGCAAAAAGTGTGTCTCCTGCTTCTGCTAACAGATATCTGCATTTTAAACAATGCAGAAGGCAGTAAGAGGAGGAAGTACAACTAACCTTTGACTGCATGTATGCCAACATGGAATGAACAACTTTACATATGCAAGCACAGCTAATGACTCATTGGACAAAGAACTATTTTTTATGACCTACAGGAAACAGAATACCATCCATCTAAAGAGATTTTTTCAAATTGAGACTGGGCTATTAATTGCGCAGGAGTCATGTATCATTCAATTCGGACATGGTCCAGATTTTTGAGGGGAAAATGGTCTTGCTCCTCTGCATTTTGTTTCTTGATTATTAGAAAACAGGGACTGCTCTGTCACCCTAAACTCTTAAGTGCAGCCCTAATGCTTATCAACTCTAAGGATAGAGTTAAGATGCAGAGAAAACCGAGGCATGCCTTCATAACAAATCCTGTTAGTTTAACAATGAAAGTGAAACAAGGAATAAAAAACACAGAAAACCGAACCTGTGAGGAACATGATCCGAAGAAGGTTGCACACGTTCCAATGGAACAAGTTGTCCTCCAAAGTCAGCCCTAAATTTGTTAACAGCTCGAACCATCTCAGTCGCTGGTCTCTATAGCATAAGAACAGATATATACATCTTAAGCACACGAAAGAAAGGCTAAATCCCATGGATACCAAGAACCTACCCCATCAATAGAAACCCACATGAGCATGCAGAATGTTATGTTAGACCATGACTCCAAAATTAGCAGACTATCCACAATCCCACTTTAATTGTTACATTTAACTTTTAATTCTTTACTATGAAGAAGGAAAAGAGACGCAACAAGGATGTGGTATTTATCTGAACAGGAGAGCTTCAAAACCCAACAGCTTTACACATCCCTATTCTTCAACCTTTTAACGCATTAACATTGAAGGTTTTACTAGCAGATTGTCTACATTGCGATACAAATTTCACCCTCTCTTGCGCTAAGAAACATTGCTCCCGGATAGCTAGCGGGTCTGAGGCATGGAATAATAGAACAAGAGATCGCGCTGCCATAGCTAATTCCATAGAAGTGGCACTAATAAGTCAGAACCAATGCAATTGTGCTCTACGGACGTAACAACATGCATTATCCGTTGGGAATTAAATATACCTTGTAGACGCACTCGGAGAGAACCATGCAACAGAGAATGTCTTGCAAATCAGCGACGGAGTCAGCCTTGACGACGAGGCAGAGATCTTGGAGCTGGCGCTTCCGCTTCTCGTACTCCTGCCGGAGCTTCTGGCGCTGCGCTCGGTCGCCGGAGCTCCATGGCGGCCGCGGCCACCGCATCCGCCACTGCAGTGGGCCCCACGAAACTTTGAAGATCTTAGCTTTCTGGTCCCTAATCCATGTGTCGACTCTGTTCTGTATCGCCTCCATGAATGGATCAGTAGCACCTCCAATGCAATTAGGGGTTTGATTATGATACTCAACAGGCTTTCCGGATTTTGAGAAGGAAGCGAACGGTACTTGGAGAACCTCCTCCTGATAGCGATGGAGCGAAGGATCTGAGGGGATTGTATACTTGTAGTACTCTATATGTTATGAAAGCGGAAGGATATGATTGTTCTTCGACTTTTTCTTTTTCTTTTATTCTTTTATTCTTTTATAAACTTGCAAAAGGTATTAAAACATTAATTAATAAATAATACACACTAAAAAACAAAAATAGGCGAACAATGCCTCATTGAGACTAGCGAAACCCAAATGTCTAGAAATAAAATCAGTAGAACTAAAAATATAAAGATAGATAACAGTTAGAGTAAAACTCGTGAATTATCAAAGAGATGAGCAATGTGATCATAAGTCAAAATCTTTCACGACACAAGATCATCATCAACTCATGAAAATTCTAAATACTCAGGCAAGCAAAACGCATCATCTTCAAATAGGAGCATGACTTGGGATATACGCCAATGTCATGTACACACTTGCCAGAGATAGTTATCTGCAATGGAGATAAAGATAAATAGATCCAAAAGCTGGAACACTAATCCAACCACAAGAAGCACAATTTTTGAAGCTCCTAGCGAGTGATTTCACAGGGGAGCTGTACATCCATGCAATCACCTGTAGGAAGATTCATTCCCCCGGGCAGGGCGAGCTCAACCTCAGCCTTGTCGGGGGAGAAGAAACTGGCGGCGGCTCCTTCATTTTTAATGCACCTCCTACACCCACTTTTGGTTTCAGCAGGGTTACCAATTGGACCCCTACTTCCACACCAGCACCAAAGAGAAACCCAAGTATGGCACTAGAAGGCATACCACATGTAGCCAGCTAGAAGCCGACACCAGCAGTTGGAGTGTTGCGGATGGCTAACCTGCGGAACAAAACGGTGCCCCGTCACGGAAACTAGTCTGAGGGAGCACTAGCTCGCGAGCCAAAAAAGAAGCACCAGAGGTGTACCCACGACGTTGCGCTGGAGATTTGACACAGCGACAACAGGTGAAATCACGTATTGAAATCGTCGAAGGTTGTGGCTCCATGGGTAGCAGTTGGAGAACCAGGCGATTAACTTGAAGACAAAAGGAATGATGTTGGAGACTTAGCGCTGGAGGCTAGAGTGTGTTAGGTGGTGGGTCTCAGGCACCCATTGATGGCCGTAAAACCAGGACACCCGTGACACCTTGCAAACGAAGGCGACAACGATCAGAGGGGACTTGGACTCAAAGGCAATACAAGGAAGTGCAGCGTCGACGACGGTGGTGAACCATACGGTCCGGCGGCGGTGGGTTTCAGAAAAATCCTAGGGGAGGAGAGCTTTTGTCGCGAGAGCATCTCTCTTTTTTCTCTTTACTGTCTGAAAAACTGTTGGAAAAATGGAACATCTTTATTTGCTTGTACTTCTACTTTTAGTTTGGTGTTTTCCATTATACTTGTCCAATTTTCTACTTACTCAACTTTAAGTTATCAAATACATTTTCCTTTCATGTGCATTGCCTATATACATGAGAATTCTCATTAATTACAGTTCTTGCTACTCATATAAAAACCACATATTTCCTTTCATCCTCGTACTTGTTCTCATTCAGACAACTTGATACTTCCCGATAATCTTGTACGTTCTAGATCTTCATCATAATCATGTTTCTCGTTTTCATCAATAATATTCAATTCTGATTGAGAAAACGTATACTCGTGTATCTTCGTCACAGACATCATGCTTCCGATGATTTTATATTACCTTCTAAACCATCACTTCAATGATGTTTATTGTTTGCATTGGAGAGAGAGAGAGAGCATCATGACAACAAGTCATATGAAATTACATCATGAAGGAAATAGGAATGGAAGGAAATAGGAATGGACTGTGTCCAAACATGGCGTTCATTCAGCGTCAAAGCCTGCCTCGCCAACTTGATTGGCACCTGATTAGCCTCCCACAGTGCATGGTTTATTCACCACCAGCTCTTATCATCTAAAATACAACGTAGTTGTTGGATAATTAGCATAGCTTCTGATTCCCCAGTTGCACCATAGTTAATGCCATTCACCAAATGCAAAGTATCAAACTCAATCTGAACCTTCGGGCCATCTAACACGTAAAGTTGTGTCATTCCTTCCCTTGCAGCCATAGCCTCACCGAAAAAAGCATCCATGGGACCCCAAAATTTATCTATAAGAGCAGCGCAGACCCTGCCATCTTCATTCATCAAAACTGCCCCAATCCCGAGCCATCCATCCTCATTGATCGCCACATTTACATTGAGCTTTATCCAGCCAGACAGAGGCTTCATCCAGAAAACCCCTTGTCGCCGCAAAATAAAGAGGGAGTGGATGCACTTCAGCTCTATCAGACTAGCATGCAACTTCTAACAAATTTCTTCTCAAAACCACCTAGGACCGTTATGCAACATGTTATTTCGATTTCTCCATAGAAGATCAATTGTCATCGGAAACTTGTCCCATTCCTCCACTGTGACCTGTTGTTATAGTGCCCTGACCCATTCATCGACTGATACTACAAGGATCACATCAAGGTTATGTTGTTCGCTTCTCTCAAAAACATGTAAGGCAAAATGACAATCACGAAAAAGATGGAAGGCACTCTCTTCATATTCCCCACACACCATGCAATTATTTTCTACAATAATGTTTTTAGCCAACAAATTTTCATGCATGGGGAGGCACTCATGTGTGGCCATCCATAGAACATGTTTCTGGACATCACACTAACATCCCAAATTTTTTGCCAAATTAAATCATCTGTCGGCAACCTTTCTGATTCAATCCATCGCATATGTGGAAGTGTATAATATCCACTTTTTACTGAGAATTAACCATCAATATTATAATTCCATATCAACACATTTGATCCCTCACCTGTACCACATGGAATTCTCAATATCAAATCTACAGCCTCCCTCTGGAAGATATTTCGAATGAACTGTTTGTTCCCTCCTGAAGCATCTGCTCTCATCAATTTCGTTACTTTTACATCCTCAGCAAGAATTCGTGGAGGAGTGGAAAGCATGAGCATACCACCTCCAACCAACCAAGGATTCCCCCAAATGTGTGTGGTTGTGCCATCACCTATACACCATCTTAGCCCCAACATAAGGACATCCCGCCCATCTAGAATACTCCTTGAGGTGAATGACACACTCTTCTTATCTTCTGCCTCTAAAAAAGAACAAGAAGGAAAATATTTAAGTCTCAAAACTCTCACACAGAGCGTACATGGGTCTTTCAGAAGCCTTCATCATTGCTTCGCCAACACTGCTTGATTAAACAGTGCCAAATCTCGAAATTCCAGTCTGCCTTCCTTCTTGCTTGGTGTCAATCTGTCTCATATCTAGTTTAAACCACGACCATCTTCTTGTGGTTCCAATAGAATTTATTCATCATCACCTCAATTTTTTTCTGGACAACAGAAAAAATATATTAAAAAAATTTGAGGAAAATATAAAGATATGATGCGTAGGTTTAAGCTTTTGAGACAATAAGCTAAAACCAAAGCATCACATGATACACCAAACCAAAAACAAAAGTGAGAGACGAGAGGCAGAGAAAGAAAACAACACCAGAAGTTTAAAAGTAGATATCTAAATAGTTTAAATACTCGACTTCGTCACGGGTTCAAAAAATTACTGATTCTCAAAGATGTTAACATATCAAATCACAATAGGTTCAAGTCATAAATTTAGAGAGTATCTGTTAAATTTTCAAAGTTTTAGGTTAAATTAATTATTAAAAGAGTGACATAGATTCCATATATTTCTATTTTACGGAATATTTATGAATACTCTATCTGTTAACAGACTTAGTGGTAAATTGTGGCTTAAATGAAAGTTTGATGTTAAATTGTACCCTAGATAGTAAAATTAGTGGTGAAAATTGATCACAAAAATTTAGAGAAAAATCTTATCTTTTGGCCAAACATAGATGAAAACGTGTGCTCTATTGCTCTTTACTCAATTAGACACTGAGTGAAGCTAATTACAAATACATCAAGTGTGATTATCTCCCGACTATTTCAAAATTTACATTTCTCCCCCTTCATTTCTAGAAACATATGGTTTTTCTACCCACTTATCACCAAAACCTACAATTATTTGACCCTGACTCCGTTAGTTGATCACTAGTGTGATTACCCATGTTTTGCTGCGAGGATAAAATCAATGAGAAAAATTGTATAATTATGTATTCTGTGTACATGCATTTTTTTTAA